>JARHVA010002848.1:2305000-2325811 GCA_037957365.1 Torreya grandis | reverse complement strand
TATGGTATGGAGATTTAATATAATAATTTTAATCCATTATTATTATTATTATTTTAATGTGTCTACATAGGTGTTGGAGTTCAAAGTCACCATGATTGGTCATTGAAGAAAACTGGTAGTTCTAAGTGAGTAAGTTACAGTGATGAGTTCAAGGTTCTATGCCTAGAGTTGATGTATCTTATGCATATGGTGATGTTTTTTGTGACTTTAAAGTCACATTAATTATTTATAAATCTTTGAAGTTAGTGTAAGAGGTTGAAAAAGTCAAGCTAAAAGGGCTTGTCTAGTTTAAACAAGACTATGTGAGATAAGGTCAAGAGATTCATCTAGAAGACCAATGTTTGATATTATAGATTATGGTTTTTATGATTGAGGTTGTTATTAAGATGTTATATAATATTTTTAATGTATTTATAATCATTTAAAGTGTCCTTTCATTGGATTTAAAGTAGTTTCATGACTGGCTTTTGACAGTCCTAGTAGTTCTAAGTGAGCATACTAAAGAGATGAGTTTAAGCCTTTTTGACCTAAGTTGAAGTGTTTAAGGCATAAGGTGATGACCATGATGTCATAAAAAATATATATATGCAATTTTTTATTAATTTTTGAGTGTCTTAAGTGAGTTTAAGATTTAGTATTAAAAGGAAATTTTTTGGTGTACATAGGCTTAATAAGACTAAGTACTAATTAGGGGTTTCAGGTAGTGATTTATTGTAAAATGTCTCTGTTAGGCCTAGAAGACATTAATGGGGGTTTATTTGAGTTATATATGAAGTTTTATTTCCATGTGTGGAGTTTTAAAGTGTTCCAAGGAGATCAAATGGTAATGTGTACTAATGAAGGCCTAATTGAATTAGGTCTCCTTAAGGCCTAAAAGAAGGATTTGAGATATTTGAGTTATGGCTGACCTAATGTAATGGTTTATTATTAAATGTAAAATGTCTTAAATAATATTTTTATGTCAAATATAAGTAGTCAAGTATGTGTGTCCAACCAAGAGGTGAATGAGCAAGAGGCTTGTATATATATATAATGTAATTTTAGGCCTATTTGTGAAAGCTGAGTGTAAGTGAATGAAATAGAACATTGTTGAGAAGAAGGAGGTCTTGTATACAATCATAGGAGTGTAAAGGATATGTAATTAATATTATTTAGTGTGTCTGCATAATGAATATCAAGGTCTTATGACATAATTAGTCTTGAAGAGACCTAGTTTAATGAAGAAGCCTAGAAGGTAGTTTGAGAGAGATAGAAGAGTGAGAAGAGATAAATAAATTTATAGTCATATATTGTATGATAAAAATGTTTTTTTAAGGTGATAAAAAAATTTATGTGGCTAATTTGGTATTGAGTCATCTAGGGGGTTGGTGCCTCCTTGTAGGTTATTGTTTGCTAAAGCCTAATTGTGTGGGTGCTTGAATAGTTGGGGTTGGTGATCCATGTGGAGCAAGTGATTCAATAAAGAGTGATTTTTGTCTTATATAAATATAGTACATTTTCAGATATCATTGGGTTTTTCTTCCCCTTGAGTATTTCCCACATATGTAATGTGTTATCTTGTTTCATGATTTTGTATGGTTGCATATGATTTACTAGATGTTCATATTTGTATGAATGGTTAATTTATGATTAAGTGGAATTTAATTAATGTTTTTAATATAATTTATTCACACCCAAAACCCTCTCAGTGATTTTGGTTACAATAAGATCCACTAGGGAGTGTGTGGTGGAACCAATCTAGTTCTTTCTCCTTTAGTGACTTTTTAAACACTTGTAGTAGAATTAATGTTGTCAATTAGATTTGAACTCTTAATGGGATGCTTAGTTATCCTCATATAAGTGATAAAATGGAAACATATCTCTTATTTTGGGTGATAATTTCACTGAGATGAATCTCTAGATAAGAGGCTAGCTCCCCCTTGATGCACCTTTAAAGCTCGCTCTCTAACTTAATAATTTGTGTATGAAAAGGGTTAAGGAAAACAACTAAGAAACCAAAAAAATGATGAAATAATGTATAATTTCCTATAAATTTATTGAAACCAATACTTAAATATAAATAAGGTGTTTCTCACACAAGATTCACAACTCAGGATTCATTACTACATTGATGTTTCATATGCTAGATTAAAGAAAGTAAATGATTCTTAGGAAGGGAATGAATGATATAAAAGAGGGATACAATAATGGACCACTTATAGGATACATATACATTTATAAAAAAATATTATCAAATACCTACAATAATTTCCTTTCTAAAAATTGGTAGACCATCAAGAGTACAAGCTAGAAAAGATAATCTTTCACTAGACTAGACCAACAAGATTCAAGTAATTACTCAATATTACAACATATCAGAGGCACCAACACTTGTATATTTATTCAAGAGTTCTTATAGTACAAATATGGCTAGATTTTTCCCAATAACTAGTGGAGGCTACTGAAACAAACCAAAAGAATGCATATATATAGCTTTTGAGAGAGAGGTCAAGAAAAGTAAGTTCAAGAGTCACTTGGACATGTGTCCATATGTGAAAATTAGTTACAATTGCATGTGGAAGAGAGGTGGGGTGAGATATACCATGTCAAGAGGTCTAATTATTGAAAATTAGTCATAAGAATGGTGAAAAGTGGCATAAGGCCTTCAGAATTGACACAGGAAATGGTCTTTATAAAAAAATTATTTGAGCGTTTAAAACTAAAAATAAAAGAGCTAACACATAGCACTTCTAAGAGAAATGGGACTTATGGCAACAATTAGAAAATATTTTTCCTAACTACTAGCCATCCTTTGGACACCTCTGTTTGTTGATTTTATAGAAGCTCTTTGATTTGGTCAACTACCACTAATGACTCAAACTGTCAACCTGTCCATTTTGCTTGCTTTATCTGCACCAAATTCTTGAAATTCAACCATTTATTACCTCCACATTTAATTTCATGTTCCCTCCAATTATTTTGACATCAATGGCTATTTTTCATAGTTTGAAATTGATGTTTTTAGGGCCTTCACCTTCCTTATTCATTCAAAACACTTTCCTTGGACTTAAGATTCTTTCGAACCTTTGTTTATTGCTCTTTAACTATGTAAAGTGCCCTCTGAATCATGAAAAGTGCCCTTTTTGGACCTCTACATAGGACACTTTTTCTTGTAAGATATCTTTTAGGGAAATTATTTGGGGCACTTGGCTTCAAAGGTGTCATTTAAAAAGATTTGTCTTGGCCACTTTTCCCAAAATAAATCCTTTGGGATTTTTGATTTTGACCAACTTTATGTACAATTTTTTCAAACAAATTCCTTTGGCTCCTTTTTTGCATTAATTTATTTGGGCTATCAAATTCCCTTTTAGATTTTGAAAATGGACTGTTAGGTTCTTTGAAATGTTCCTTTGGGTTTCTTGAAGTGGACCTTCAAAAATATGGATTGACCCTTCAAAAATTTGAAAAATACCCCTTCAAAAAGATTGAAGTGCCCTTTGGAAAATTTGAAAGTGCCCCTTTGGATTTTGTAAATGACTCTTATAAGTTATTACAAATGAACCTTTTGAAAGGAAAATACTCTTTAGATTTTTTGAAATGTACTTTTCAGCTTTTCTATTTGGTTCACTTCCTAAAAGAAAAACAATCCTTCAGACTTTTGAATAGGGAAACTTGCTTCAAAATCACCCTTCATAAATATTGGGATGCACCTTTAAAAACTTATACATTTGAAAAATTATTTCAAACAAATTGTGCAAACAATTTTCTTGAAAGACTTCTGACCCCTAGCCTGAAAAGTATATCCTTTAGGGAAATTATTTCAGACAAAATGTTTGAGATAATTTCCAACACTTGAACAAAAAACCCAAAAATAAAAACTCTAGAATAAATAAAAATTGTACATTTTTCCATGGGTTTTGTGTGGAACACCTCCTCTAAAGAAATTTTTACATAATAGAAAAATACTGATGTTGAATGATCGAGCTATAATGACTACGTCTAGAAATGATTTGAAGAAGTCTTTGAACATGAACAATTTTTTTTGTGCTTCGATGAAGGACCTCAAACTTAGTACACAAGAACCTTTAACTAGGATGAAAAAATCCACATGATCAACTTCCTCTGCAACTACTATTTGTGTAAGATATAACACTTTGAAACTATTCTTTAAACTCTATTTAGACCTATTAGCATGACTCAAAGAATGTAAAAGGACCTAGACAACAAACTGATCAAATCTAATAGCATTCATATTACATTGAATAGATCTTATCTCACACTATGACATGATATTCAACCTTAAAAGATCTAAACATCAAATTTTTATATAGGGGTACCCAATTTTGACCTATAGGATCAAAATTTGGTAAACAAATTAGTGATTCATATGGGTAGTATGTCTGCTATACTGACTAGAGTGGTAGCCTAAATATTCCATTGGGCATGGAGTCAATATATACTTGAAGATGAGTAACAAGGTCATGCCACAACAAAACACAAAGAAAACACACCAACCAACAACAACAAGACCATGCAAAAACAACACAAAAAAGATAAAGAGAAACTCACACTTGTGTGTAAGCACTTAAGAAACACAAAAAAATCAAGAAACTATGTACAAAGGAAAAGGAGAACCCTAGTAACAATGCTTTAGATATATCCCATTAACTAGGATATGTAACTCCTATCCATCCAAATTTGAGAGTTGGAAAGCATTATGTGATCACATATGAGCCACTCTATAGAGCATCAAACTTTGTGTGTTTTCTAGGTTTGACCCTATATTCATCCTATTTTAGGATAATGTATCCTTATTTGAAGCTCCTTGACATGGATTTCTTGTCAAAATTCTTCTTTGTTTGCTCTTGGTGAGTTGTCATGGTGTGTATAGCTTAATTTCTTGTCTCCTTAAGCTCTATCAACTCACATAACCTAAATTCCATGCTATCATTCTCTATCAATTTTAGCTGATAGGTAGGATCTAAAGCTAGTAACTTAAGTGAGATAGGAAGTCTAAATTCCCTTCTATAGACAAGTGTATATGGTGAGTTTCCAATTGCTCTTTGGGGTGATCCTATTAGCCCAAAGGGTTGTCTTCAACTTGGTATGCTAAGTCCTTTAATTTTCCTCCATTATTATCTTTATGATCCTTATTAGATTCTTTTTTGTGGACTCAGCTAGTTCATTCCCTTGGGGGTAGTAGTTAGAGGAGGTACTAAGATAGATACCATGCTTTAGAAACCCATTCACTTGTTCTTGTTCTTAGGAAAGCCAAGGCATTATCTAAGATTATGGTTGAAGGAGATCCAAAACTTGTTACTACACATTCATAAAAGTCAAGGACTAAAATTTCATTAGCCTCCTTAAGAGATATAGCCTCCACCCATATTTTAAAGTAATTAGTGGCAGTCAACACCCACTTGTGACCAACACTAGAAGGAGGATTGATTAGGCCTATAAAGTCCAAACCCCATTGTATGAAGGGTTGCTCAATTTGGATGGGATGAAGAGGTAAGGTAGTAAGTTTTTGTTTTCCATAAAAAAGAGCACACTTTTGGCATTTTATTTCCCACTCATGAGTGTCCTTGAATAAGCTAGGCCAAAATTATCCAACCCTCATTATGTTGGCAGCTGTGGTTCTTGGAGAAAAGTGACCACCAGTTGGTCCATCATGGAACTCAAATATTACCTTATCAATCTAATTAGAATAATTACACCTCAAGAGTACACCTAAAATATCCTTCCTAGATATCACTCCATTAACAAGTACATAAGGAATGGATTTTAACCTAAAGTACCTTCTCTTGGCCCTATTGTGACCTTGTGGACACTCACTAGTTTGAAGTAAATAGATCATGTCTTGTGTCCAAATTCTCATATATGAAGGTGTGGCTATCAAAAATTCATCATGAAGTACCAAAACAACTTCTTTTTTCTATTTCAAGTCTAAAGAAAGATTCTCACATAGTCCTTTTCCTTTCACTAACTTGATAGTTTTGACCTCCACATCATATTCCATCACCCTTGTGATCCATCCTACCTCTTTTCATTAAAGTCTCTATTCAATCAAAATTATTTAACACTAGGATGAGGCAAAAAAATGTGAATATTTTTATTAGACAACATATGCCTAAACTTCTTTAAACTCCTTATGATTGAAAGCACTTGTTTCTCAACATATGTATATATTGTTTCATAGCCTTCTAAACCTTGGCTGAAAAAGGCAATAGGTTGTTACAAATTCTCATCATTTACTTGGGTAAGCATGTTATAAATCACCTATTCATTCCAAAAAGTGTACAAATTTAAATCCTTTGAGAAGTTTGGACTTGCAAGAGTAGGAGCTTAAGCAATGGCTTGCTTGATCTCTTCAAACCTTTCTTTCCTCCTTCTTGTCCAAGTGAATATCTCATCCTTCCTTAGCATAGATGTTATAGGTTTGACCAAATTATAAAATATAGGAATAAACATCCTAATTAAATTTATCTTACCAAAGAAACTTTGTAGACCCTTCTTATGTTTAGGCAAAGACAATGCCAAGATGGCATTCACCCTTTTCAGATCAATGGACAAGCCTTTCTTGGAAATAATATGTCCTAGTAGTTTGCCTTCACAAAAAAAAAAAAAAAAAAAAAAAAAAAAAAAAAAAAAAAAAAAAACTTATTTGGGTTTATAGATATCTCAAACACTCTAAACCTCTCAAAAATATGCCGTAGGTGCTTCAAATGATCTTTTTCTTCCTTGGAGAAAATTGTCACATCATCAATATATACCAATACAATGTCATTGATTAATCCTTGAAAATCCATATCCATTGCACATTGAAAATTACCTTCAGTATTAGACAACCCAAAATTAATTTTAATATAATAATATGTACCCCATTTAGTAATAAATATTATCTTATATTGGTCACTTTCCTTCACCATAATTTGATTATACCCAGGATACCCATCAAGGAGAGAAAACCTTTCGGTACTAGCCACAACTTGCAAGATTTGTTCCATGGAAGGGAGTGGGTAATGATACTTCAAATAATCTTTATTAAAGTCCCTAAAATCAACACAAAATCTTATCTCTCCATTATTTTTCCTAACAGGAACTATGTTTGTCAACCATGATAAATGCTTAATGGGAAAGATGATTTTGGGCTCAATCAATTTGGTGAGTTCTTTCCTCATGAGAAGCTCAACCTTGGTATTGATTGACCTTTGCCTTTGCTTCATAGGCTTAGCATTCTCATCTAACTCTATAGTATGTTGAGCTAGATTTAGATCAAAACCTTTTAAATCACTATATTCCCATGCAAAGACATCAAAAAATTCTTTGCATAATTCAATGAAAGCATGCTTCTCTTCACTAGTACATACCTTCCCAAGTGTAAGAAATTTATCTTTGAATATTTGAACCTTATCATAGTTTTCATAATTCATAGATATGCTAACTTTCTCTTTCTTCAACTAGTCATCATCATTGAATATGCTCTCAAGAGTGACTAGGCCTTTAGGGAGTTTGTTAGACTTCAATTACACAATCTACCCTCCATATTGTTCCTATAGTTTAGATTGATTCTTAGAATAAAACTCAGCTTCTTCTTATAAATTTTTTTCTATTTTCTAGATCACTATAAAACACCTACCAATTAGTGACATTATTTGGTATGGATGCCTTACAATCACTTTTAGATGAGGCTGGTTCTTATATTCTTTTATCCCTTTTGGAACATCAAACCAAGCTCCAATTACTGAAAATCAACATGCTTGTTATCTTCTCTTGAAATACAAGTGATGTTGAAGGCTTTGAAATCTTCCAAAATATCCCACACTCTATGCTTATAGGACATAAGCAAAGATATTTTTGTCAAAATTTTGCCCTCTAACTTGATTGACAATAAGTTCACTATCACCTAACACATGTAATTTTTTGACACCTCTTTTCCTAGCTCATTCAAGGCCATGAATAAGGTATTAATATTTCGATACATTACAAGTGCAAGAGAATTAGAATCTAAAGGTTAAAAAATACCTTTCCTTTGAAGGTGAAACCAACATTGTTCCACCACCTGCCCCAATCTTGTTTCTAGACCCATCAAAGAAGAGTTTCCCCAAGCCATTTACATCTTCATTTGAACTCATAAAATTAGGCATGAAAGAGTCCTTATCATGCATATAATAGACCACAACACTATATTCCTTAATAAAATTTTAAGGATCATGTTCATAGTGTTCATTTCCCCACTCATCTAGGAACAAATCAAAAACTCCCTCAAGAGAAGATGATGGAGATTAGACAATGTGAAGTTCTTTTTCATCAATGATGGGATAGTTAAGATTTGCCACCTTAGGTGAGTATGGTTCTAAGTGATGTTTATGAATAGGTTTAGAGTAAATCTTCACCTTAGTTCCATATTTTGTTCTAAACACCATGTAGGACCAATTAGCTACCAAGTACCCACCTATTTTAGTTATAAAATCTCTTGACAAGGAAAGGGTAAAGTATGGAGGTAAATCTTCCACCACCATATCATGAGGAATAGTAATATTAGGATAAGAATGAAGTATCAAATTCACATTTTTTACTATCCCCAAAGTCTTAGGTGGTGATCCATCCAATTTTAAGACTCCCTTAGTTATTGGCTCATACTTTAAACCTAATTTATCATTTATACATTTGGACATAACTAAAGTTATAACCCCACTATCTATAATGAAATTATGTACAAAAAATCACCAATTATTAGAGAGAGATAAAATGGAGGAGTCTTTTCATTTTTATTTACTTGACCATCAATTAATTGAGTTTCATTCACTAAAACCACATTGTCATGTTTAGGTGGGCCAGGTTGCTTACCCAATTCATGTAGTTTATTTTGAAGTATATATTTATACCTTGTAATTTTTAAGGAGTCCCATAATGTGATATTCATCTGAAGATTCTTCATCTAGTCCACCACATTGATAGGAGTATTGTTCACTTTAGGCAAATCTTTAGGAACACTAATGCCTTATGAAGTAGATTATGTAGGAGTTGGCCTAAAGTTTGGAATCCTATAATTTTCATGTAATTTAGGAGATTTATTATATCCAATTACCATAGGATGTTATTTATGGGTCAAAATAGGTCCTTGATTGGTTCCTTGAACTTCATCCACAACCCTCTTCTTTGATCTAGTGTTGGCAACCACACTAACATTAATGTTGTATGAATTTGCCAAGTAATTAATGGCACAAAACTCTCCCTCCAATTGATTAATGAGATTATAATAATATTTTACTTGATCACTTTCCAAACCATGTTTCATTAAAATCTTATAACTTGTGGTAATTAATTTCCTTACATTGTCATGGTTTGGCTATGCATTTCATTTTCATAAATAACTTGTTCTTGGCTTTGATCAAAAGAAGGGTAACATGGTTGTTATTGAAAAATATTTTTTTGTGTGGGAAAAAGGGATTTTTAGGATGAGGAATAATTTGGATTATAGCTTTGATAAGGCCTAGATCAGGTGATTTGACCTTATCCATGCACATTATTTTGAAAGGGAGGTCTATTGGTTTGTATAAACTGGTTATAAGGCTGATATGGTCTATAACCTTGAGTTTTTTGCCTCTTTAGGGAAACCAATTCATTGGTAATACTTTGTAACAAATTTTTTACCTAATGGATTTCATTGAAAGGAACTATAACATATTTGTCATGACTAGGAAAAGGGACTAATGCATACAATGCACCTTGACTAGGAGAGTGCAAATGAGGGAATAGAGGCATTGGAGGTCTAGAAGATATTTTTATTTCTTAGACAAAAAAATTATTATAATTTATGGCTATGTCATAGGAAATATGGAATTTATTCCCCCCATAGATTAAATCATCATGGAAACATCACTATTTAATGCCTTTAGGTAATATAAAAATGCATATTTTAGTGTAGGCCTGACAAGAGCTGAGATCCTATCCCATATTTTTTCAAACCTAGTATTAAAATCTTGCATGAATTCATGAGGTTACCTTTTTATTGTTGTCAATTTCTTAGCTATATATAGGTTAATATATCCCCCAACTCATCCCATGAGCCAATAAAATTTATAGGTAGGGTTCCATACCAATCCAAAACTTTTCCTTTAAAAGACAAGGCCAACAACCTAATAGCTACATTTTACTTGGGTGATGTTGTGGATATTAAATTTTTTTTATATATCCCTAATGTGTTCAATTGTAGTAATAGGACCATCCCTACTAAAACATGGGACACTTTTGAGGGCTGCTCTTGGAATTTGATCATATTGGGCAAGATGCAAGGGAGATGCCCCAGTGAAAGACACAAAATTTTATCTTCTAGCCATCTTGGAATGATCACTATGGATGTTAGGAATGGAATGTAACACAAAATTATAAGATTTAAACACAAAATATCTTTTGTAAGGATGAGTGCTGAAAAATCTAAACCTTTTGGTGGAATATGGAAGTAGTTACACAAACTCAAAAGGTGTCTCTTAAACAACAGATCTAGTTGTCACCTTTGGAATGGAAAAAAAAATTGATCATCAACCAAAGACTTTAATTATTCAATGGAGTCACCAAGTACTAAATGTAGATGTTTTTTCATCTTCAACTATGCCAAGACCAACACTAACCTTGAACAATCTTTTAGGACTTAGAGGCCCCACCAGGTGTTCCAAAAACTATTGTCACTTAGATTTTCACCCTTGAGGATATGCTAAACTCTCCTCATCCAAGTGACAAAATGGAAACATCTCTCTTTCTATGGGTTAAAATTTCACTGAGATGAATCTCTAGATAAGGGGTTAGCTCCCCTTGATGCACCTTTAAAGCTCATACTCTCTAACATAACAATTTTTGTATGGAAAGGGTTAAGAAAAAAACTAATAAACCAAGTGTCAATGCACCAATTTATAATGCCATATCAATTGACTAAAACCACTACTTAAAGACAAATAAGGTGTTTCTCATACAAGAATCATAACTCAGGATTCATTATTGCATCCATGTTTCATATGCTAGATTTAAGAAGGTATATGATTCTTAGGAAGGGAATGAATGATTCCAATGAGGGATACAATCATGGACCACTTCTAGGATATATCTACACTTAGAAAAGAATACTAGCAAAGAACTTCAACAATTTCCTTTTTGAAAATTGGTAGACCATCAAGAGTACAAATGAGAAAAGACAATATTTCATTAGACTAGACCAATAAGATTTAATTCATGACTCAATATTATAACATATGAGTGGAAAAAACACTTATATATTTCTTTGAGAGTTATTCGAGTACAAATATGGCTAGAGTTTTCCAAATAACTAGCAGAGGCTACAAGCCAAAAAATGCATATATATATAGCTTTTGAGAGAGAGAGGTCAAGCAAAGGAAGTTCAAAAGTCACTTGGACATGTGTCCATATGTGAAAATTAGTTACAATTACATGTGGAAGAGAGGTGGGGCAAGCCACACCATGTCAATAGGTCTACTTATTCAAAACCAGTCATAAGAATGGTGAAAAGTGACATAAGGCCTTCAGAATTGACATAGGAAATAGTTTATATCAAAAATTATCTATGAGCATTTAGAACTAAAAATAGAGGAGCCAACACTTAGCATTACTGAGGGAAATGGGACTTATGGTGATAGTTAGAAAATTATTTTCCTAATTTCAAGCCATCCTTTTGACACCTGTGTTTGTTGATTTCATGGAAGCTCTTTGATTTGGTCAACTACTAGCAATGACTCAAATTTTCAACCTGTCCATTTTACTTGTTTTTTCTACACCAGATGCTCAGAATTCAACCATTTTTTAACTCCACATTTGCTCTCATGTTCTTGCCAAGTCTTTTGACATCAACAATTATTTTTTATAGTTTAAAATTGACATTTTTAGATCCTTCACCTTATTTATTCATTCAAAACACTTTCCTTGGACTTAAGCTTCTTTCATACATTTTTCAAGTGCTCTTTAACTATGGAAAGTGCCCTCTGAATCATGAAAAGTGCCCTTTCAGGACCTTTGCATGGGATTCTTTTGCTTACAAGATATATTTTGGGGAAATTATATGGGGCACTTGGATTGAAAGGTATCCTTTAGAAAGATTTGTCTTGACCACTCTTCCTAAAAGAAATCCTTTTGGCTTTTTGCTTTTGACCATTTTTATGGACAATTTTCCTGAACAAATTCCTTTGGCTCCTTTTTTTGCATTAATTTCTTTGGGCTATCAAATGACGTTTTGGATTTTGAAAATGGACCATTTGGTTCTTTGAAATGTTCCTTCAGGTTTCTTGAAGTGGACCTTTGGAACTCTGGAATGACCCTTCAGCAATTTGAAAAAGACCCCTTCAAAAAAGTTGCAAGTGCCCCTTCAGATTTTGGAAATGAATCTTTAAAGTTCTTGCAAATGAACCTTCTAAAAGGAAAATACTCTTCAAATTTTTTGAAATGTAGTTTTAGATTTTCTATTTGGTTCACTTCCTAAAAGAAAAATAATCTTTTATAATTTTGAATAGGGAACCTTGTTTCAAAATTACCCTTTAAAAAGATTGGGATGCACCTTTCAAAATTTCTGCATTTGAACAATTCTTTTAAACAAATTACATAGACAATTTTCTCAAAAGACTTCTGACCCCTAGCTCAAAAAGGATATCCTTTGGGGAAATTGTTTTAGACAAAATGTCTGAGATAATTTCCAACACTTGAACAAAAAAATTGAAAATAAAAACTATAAAATAAAGAACACTTGTACATTTGTCATGGGTTTTGTGTGGAACGCCTCCTTCGAAAGAATTTGTACATAATATTAAAACCCAGATTTGAATGACTGAGCTTGAATGAATAAGTCCAAAAATGTTTTGAAGCAAGTATTTTAACATGAACAAATTTTATTGTGCTTCGGTGAAGGACCGTAGACTTAGTACATAGGAACCTTGAACCAAGATAAATAAATCCACATGATTAGCTTCCTTTGCAACTATTGCATGTGTAAGATCTGGCACTTTGAAACTATTCTTTAAAGTCTATTTAGACCTATTATCATGAATCAAATAAGGCAAAAGGACCTAGACAACAAATTTATCAAGATAATAACATTCATATTATATTGAAGAGATTTGAGCTCACACTATGCAATGATATTCACCCCTAAAATATCTAAAGATCAAATTTTTATTATAGGGGTGCCCAATTTTGACCTACAAGATTAAAATTTGGTCAAAAATTAAATTATTTGTAATATGATCCATAGATTTTTCATAAGCCTAAAGGTGTAAATATGGATCTCCTTGTCTATTAAATATAGGTAACAATAATATCTGAATGTTATATGGCAACCCCATTTTTGAGATTCTACATGGAACAAGCTTTTAATGGATAACATTGACATCAACTTGGGATTTTTATTCTTCATTGTTCAAAGTGAGATGATGTACTTAATTTTACAAAGTACCAACAACATTAATTAAATAAATTAACACTTGTAAAGGTATATTATCATTATTAAGGGGTTTGTTTAATGTTTGAATTTTGTTGTTTATATTATCCATTAGTATATTAAATTATAACTCTTGTTTATAAAGGGTTGGTGTGCTCTCAATAAACTTTAGAGGTGTGATATCTTAGACTTGGTTAGAGGTAAATGAGATATCACCCTCATTTGGGTTTCTTTGAGAAATGGGTTCTACTGTAGTAAGGGGGGTTGAAGGGGATTCATTGGTATCTTTTATATTGTTAGGTTGTGAAGGAGTATCACATACTAGTTTAATAGAAGGTGCTTTATTCTCTAGTGAATGAAAATTATGCACATACGAATAGGTGTGTGTGTGTGTGTGTGTGTGTGTGTGTGTGTTTTAACATGTGATCTATTATTTAGTTGAATAAGAGAGATATGTGAGGTAAGAGAAGTAGAAGTTATATATTCTATGTCATCTACATCAGAATCACAATAGTAATCATTATCCCATGGTTCATCAAAATCAACATTTAATTCATTAACAAGGTAACAGTAGAAGAAGTATCATCCACATTCTCATTAAGAAAATAAGGAAAATATTTTAAATTTTTACTACTATGAAATGTATCATCATGTGTAAGTGTAATGCAAGGCATTTGTTCACTAGTTATTTTTGAAATGCAAGCATGATTATCACTTTCTATTTTGGAATAAATGGAAGGAGAAGTAACAACCATGTTTTCTTTTTGCACATTATGACATATAGGAGAAGAGTGAGAAACATGTGAATTATTTATTTGTGATAAATAATCATTGCATTGAGCTTGAAATGTGAATGAAGGTGATAAAGTAATTTCATGTACTTTAGTTTGCACATTGCTAAAAGGTGTAACATCCTTTATATTTTATTTTTGAAATGTAATTGAGAAGGGTAAAGAAGATGCATCATTCTTATATAATTTAATTTAAACATGCCAAATTTTATTTTCATGTAGTGCACTTATATTGATTTATTTTTAATAGTAAAGTAGAAAAAGTAATTGAAAAGCTAGGATGACATTTGGAATAAAACACCACCAACAAGAGTTTCTTTTGACATTGTATTGTTAATTTGATTTTTAGGAGTAAGATAAGAGTAATAACAAAGAGAAGATGATGTATCTAATATATCCTCATGTTCATTTTTATTTTCATGCTCATATTAATTTGCATAGCCATAATTATAAAAATAGTCATCATCATCATTAAAAATGAAATCATTATCATGTTCTAATGTAGAATCTTGAAAAATTTTCCATTAATTATTATAATCATGAGAGACATTCGAGATTGCATCAAGTGGATGAGGGGTATAATATTTTTTAGATGCCATTTTAAACTTTCCAAAGAATATAATGTAAATAACGAATAATATACACGCAAGAGGTAGAATATAATCTAACATAAGTATGTCTAGAATGTGTGAATTTGTTAAAAAATGTATGTAATATAAAATATGATTATTGTTGAAACCCTTATTACTAATGTTTGTGTGTATAGGTACCTTGTATGTGGATCTAGGGTTTGAATTTAAGGTTGTTTTGAAAATATTTAAATTGAATTAAATAAACAAAAACTTAGTATAGGATTAATTAAATTAGTTAGGTTAATTAAAAAAACTATAAAAATATATTTTTTTAACCATAATTTAATGTAAATTTTTTAGAGAAGGTAAACCCCAAGGAAAATTAGGGTTTTGAAGAAATATTCAAAGTAAGATAGGTTCACCAAATGTTTTAACCTTTTAGGGTTTTACTATGTAAATCCTAATCTATATTAAAGGGTTGGGTCTATTGTTAATCTAAAATAAAATTGGAATTTACTGATTCTATGAAACTTTCCAAAAATAGTAAATACAAGGAGAAAGAGGACTTATTTAGATATACATAGATTTTTTCATGGATTTGAGTATTGGAGATGACTGAGTAGACATAGAGGAATCTTTCATTTATTGACTATTTTTCAACATCTATCTCTAAACAGTAACGTCTCCTTTAAGATAGTAGCACCATGTGGTGCTAATGTCCAATTATGGAAATAGTGTCTTTCATGTAGTGACTATATTTAACTTTCAAGGAAGTTGTGGGAGTTTTTAGGGGTCTTGTGGGTGATTTTGTGTTGCACAAGAGCTTGCATGTGTCACTATTTTGACTTATTTTTCTTCAAAACCCTAATAAATACCTACACACATGAAATAATGAACTAATTAATGTAAAAGGAAAGGAAAAATGGGGTTATAGGATGTTATATTTATGTAGAGTAGAATCCTTATTGTCCTAGATACTACCTATATTAACCCCAATTCTAGGGGTCTCAAATTGAATGTAGTTATCCCTTCAGGAGTGTACACCATCAACTTACATGGTATGCTAGAATGAATTTAGCCTAGGTCCTTTGATCAATCGTGAAAATGTCTAGGCATGAAATATGAGTAGTTTGCAGAGTATTTGAGCTGTAATATTGGTTTATTTTATGTAAATAAGTGCCAAAATAGTAAGTGCTAGTTGTAAAATGCCTTTTGAGGCTCTTTAAATAGGAGGATCCTTATTTAGAATATAATACCTTATTCACTAGCTAATAAGTCATGAAAAATATATAAAAACCATAAGATAAATGTAAGAGAGGGGTCAAGACTCAAACACATATGAAATTGCCCATCAAACATTGAAGTCAAAATTGGATAGTATCACCATGTGGTACTACTATCTTGAAAGTGATGCTAATATCCTAAGGCTCATAACAAAGCAAAATTTAGAGATGATAGGCTAGGGGCCCCTGGGACTTGGAAAAGGTAACCTATGACTATTGAGATGTAAAAAATAAGGAAAATAAGACATAATAAAGATAAAAAGACTCAAGATGACCTGTGAATAAGGACCATAACCATCACTAGGACCTTTGTGTGAAAGAGCAACAAAAGACACAATACTTTTAATTGTTTGACCAAATTAGGGTATTTACAACTATCCTAGATCCCTTAGCCTACTCTAGGAGGTAATTTTAATTTCCATTCCATTTGGGATCCTAAAACCTATCCCATTGAGACAACCAAGTCTCAAAGGTAAAGTTTCATATATAAAACTTGGCCCCAAAATAGAGTTTTACGGCACTTCCACATGCATGGCATTCTTTCATGTCTACTCTCTTATCTCCCTATAGTTGTTTTAGGGGGAAAATTTGATTTATGTGCCTATTAGATATATAATACCTATCCCATCCTAATAATCATTCTCATGTAGATAATTTTCATGTTTTACTCTCTGAGTGAAAATGCATTTTAAAGGCACTTATCCCACTTGCAAGGTCCCAAGAATAGTTATTCTATAACTTGCTCAGGTCTCTCATTTTGACTTGATGGGTAATTTTTATTTCTATTCAATTTCATCCTCTACAATTCTCCATCATGTTCATCAGGCTTTTTCAAGAAAGTTACATGTTTGACACTTATCCCATAAATGACTTTTGAGTCCCCTATCATACTTCCAAACTCTTGTTGGTCTCAGGTGAAAAAGTTACAATTTATGTCTAGTTGAGATTCATAAATTTTTTCCTAAGACCCTAGACCTAATTAGGATTTTAAATATTGATTAGGTCTATGGGAGGTTCCTTGGTTGATTCATTTTCTAATCATGTTTTTTCATGAGATTAGGTCTTATTTGAAAGTTTATAAGTATCATAAACCTAATCATGCTTTAAATCTCAATTGGGTCTGGGTGGTGGATATTGGATTGTTTTTCTAATTGGATTATTTTGGGAGATTAGGTCTAGGCCCACTCCATTTTAATTTCCCACTCAAAACACAATGCAATTTAGTCAAAAATGACCCGATTAGGTCTTAAAGTATATTCAAAGGTCCTCCTCAATTCTATTCAGGATTTCAAATTTTGATTAAAATTAGAGGGATAAATTTTCAAAAATCAACTTAAAAACATAACTTAGGAGCCATAAAATCCTGAATAGGTATATTGGGGGCCATTTTTGACATGCCTTTCATTTTTGATGATAACTTGAGAATTCGGTGTTAAAGATTTGAACCATTCACATTATTAGGAAAATATTTCCATCTTGAATTCAATGATGGTCTTAATTTTGATAAATTATTCTTGGTTTAATTGTTTTTGAATTTTTGTGTCATTTTTCATGTTAATTTATGTTCAAAAGTTTTAACTTGTGCTTTGTCTATTTTTAGGAAATGGACAATAAAAGTGGCAAATTCGGAAAGAGAGGATAAAGGAGATATATGGGTGCATTAATGGTGGTTGGTGATCACCTTTTATGGAAAATATCTCCCATAGAAGTTAAAAAATCTATATATGGCTTGTATTTTGCTCTCAAGGGGTTGGTTTTTTCTCCTCACCCAAGAGATTAGGTCAATCACTTATTTCATCTTCTATAATTTTATTTTATTTTCTTTCCCTCAACTCTTTCCCTACTGTTATGATGGTAAAATTTTGGGAGAATTCTTGTAAGGAACTCTAATTTTATTATCAAATGATGTATTCATGATTAATACAAGACTTTGGATTATTTGCTTTTATTTACACATGTATACAGTGGTTGTGATTATTCTTTCTTTGTTTGCTCTTCCTAGGAACTTACATTATCTCTATATTTGAATGCACATGTGATTATTATATTAGAGATTGGTTTATGGAGGTCAAATGATCATGATCTGAAAATTTTCCTCATCATTGTAGGATTTTATTTTATTTACCTCTCCCTTCTCTTTTGTTTGTTTTTTAATTAGTTGTTAATCTAGGTTTTGAAATCAACATATGCCTAATTTAATATCTTAATCATTGATTTTTTTCTCAATTATAATGTTGTACTATTAAATGTTAATAAATGGAATGAACACCCCAAAAATTAGCTGAAACCATATCAGACAAAACCCTACACATGTTGATTTTATGATTTGGTAAAGGAATGTTTGTTTATCTATTCTTAGCACTTACACAAAATCTAACCAAACAAAATGATAAACCCCATTGAATTTTACATTATTCAACTACCCAAAATCCATTGAAATGAAGTTTGAGATTTGGAGTAGGATTAAAAACAATAACATCCCTTTAAAATGGAATGGTCACAATGAGCCACTAAGTGAAGATCAATGTACCTAGACCATGTAGATATAAATTTTGGAAAGATTCTCATGAGTCTCCTTTCATGAGAGGAAATGATTGACAAATCTTACCTAATTTTGTCCATGTCAAAATAGCATTCAAAAACCTTTATTATTATATATTTATACCATGAAACATGTATTAGGAGACTTGTTCTCATAATATGATTATGGTCATAGAGAATGCACAATTTATTGCACTAGCCTTATACTTGTAGATTAATAAAAATATATAATGAAATATAAGAGTTGTGTTTTTCCATTTTATTTGTAACATAAAAGCTTAAACATAACATGTTTAATAATGAGACACATGTCATCATGAAATTGATCCCACTTAAGTATCTTGTGATGAAATCATATTTGTTAGGACACATATTAAAGTGGGTAATGTTACTTATGGAGTTTTAATTTAAATTCATAGCTCAAAAATGAATAAAATGAAAATTAATTGTAGATCAATTAGTGGTAACACATCTACTTGATAAAACACATGTTAATGGTAATGTTTGAGATGATTTTGTTGTATAAAACATCAATGATGGTAATTAGAATATGTATTTCAATAAATATAAATGTTCCTTAAGCACTAGAGCATGAATAAATTTAGTCACTTATCAAAGAAAGACCATGTCATTAGCATACCACTTTAGATTCTTACGCATAAACAAAATAGCTAAATATGAAACATTAGTTTTAGTGTTGTGTGTTGCTTGTGTTCTATAGATAAAATTTATTCAAGTTTATGGCGAATGTAAAAGTATCGTGAACTAAGTCCTCAATTTTTATTAAAAATATAAGAAAGGTTTTCATATAGAGATATCATGTAACATTTAATGATTTATTTTGATAAATTTATGATTGAGGGCATACCTTATAGAATTAACCATCATGCAGATGCTATGGCTATTGAAAAGTTTCTTGATCCTACAGATATTACTAATGAACAATAAATACTAAAAATAAAAAATTACATAAGCCTTCCATTACAGGGGAAAATTTAGATAGCTTAAAAGTATTTCATGTTACATGCATCACACATAATTTAGAATGGTAAAACATTTAAAATTTTATATATAAACTGATTATGTTGGATGATATTGACCAAAATGAAAAGTGAAAATTATAGAGGGATGTAATTCAATATTTTATAATCAAAATGGATATGTTTAAATGATCATTTAATGGTCAAGTAATTTAATGCCTTAGCTATGATGAGGAAAAACTAACATTGTAAAAAATACATGATAATGAATGTGGTGGTTACTTTAACAGAACAACCATGCCATATAAGTTACTATGAATGGGTTACTATTTTCCTACAATGGATTAAGAATGTCAAGAACATGAAATAATATGTGGGCAATGCCAGTGTCATATTAATTTAAGACATGCACCTTCACATGAGTTAAAACCTATTTTGTCATCATAACCCTTCCCCCTTCACCAAATTGATTTGGTAGGAAAGATAAACCTAGTATCATCAGAAGGTCACCCTTTTATTATCACAACTATAAAATATTTTACAAAATGGATTGAGGAAATTCCTTTAATATACATTATAGGTGAAGACATATTGCCAATTTATAATGACTAATATCATATCATGATTTAGGATTCCCTCAACCATCATTAAGGATAATGGGTCGTGTTTTAAAAATAAGATAGTTAAGAAGTTTTGTGCTAAATATAAAATGTTCCACTTAATTTATAATGTTTATTATCTACAAGGAAATGGAAAAGTGAAGGTAAAAAATAAACTAATTGACAAAATATTAATAAAAATAGTTTCAAGCCATGGCAAAGATTGGAATAATTAGATTATTTATGCCTTATGGGCCTATCTCACGAGTGTTAACACACCTGCATGGGATAATCATTATTCCCTTGTTTGTGGTACTCAAGTTGTATTAGATGTAAAGATATAGATACCATCCTTGTTGGTTTCTCTTAAAGATATCATCAAAGAGAATGAATATCATGAAAAGTGGTTACAATAGTTAGAAATGTTAGATAAAAATATAATACATGCTTTCAAAAATATACAATTTTAAAAAAATAACATTAAGAAAGAATATAACAAGAGGATTCAAGATAGAGAATTAGAAATTGGTGATTTGGTATTGAAGGACAATCAAAACAACACACATATAGATAAAATAAAGAAAAGGTAAATTAAAACTAAAATGGAGTGGATTGTATTTTATTATAG
>JARHVA010002848.1:2157500-2302500 GCA_037957365.1 Torreya grandis | reverse complement strand
AATTTTTTTTATTAATATTTATATCTAATAAGTTTTTAGGCCTAATATCTCACTCAAGCAAGTTACAAGTTTGATTATTCCTTTACCCATCACCATCATTTTTTGGTATCAAAGTAAGGTTTTGTTGTACTTAAAGGTGACTTAAGGATAAATTTTTCATTTATATGAGTTAAGATCAAGTTGTGAAAAATAAAATTTTAATAAAGTGCAAGAATGGCACTTAGAGGAGCAACCAGAAGTGATGCTAAAACAGGTCTAAGAAGACAACCAAGAGATTATTGCTAGAGGAGATAAGAAACTTGTAGGCACATTTGGAAGAAATAGAAACTAATAAAAGAAGAGGTGTCATGATAGGTGATTGGATGAAGGATAAGAAGAAACATAATAAGTTTTATAAGAAGAAGAGGAAGAGAGAATGGAAGAAAAACTCTTGAAAGTAGTCATAGGAATAGGATCCAAACCTAAATTGGAGGTTACAATATATGTAGGTAGTCTAAATATTGAATAATTGGTAGATTGGATAGATGAAATGAACAATTATTTTTAATTTTTAATGAATATATAAATATAATAAGGTTAATATTTCTTGTAAAATCTTGAAGGGACATACATCCCTTTAGTGAGATAGTGTCCAAGAGGTAAAGAGAAGATCAAGTCACGGGACATAATGGTAGTAAAATTTAAATCAAAATTCATACTTATAGACTAATAAGCAAATTTTTTTAATAAAATTTAAAACTTGAAGTAGAAAGATGTGAGTGTAAAGGACTATGTTGAAGAGTTCTACAAGCTTACAATTAGAGTTGGTCATGTAAAATAAGATGTTAAGAAAATAGAAAAATACATCAGTGTTTTGAGGCTCAATATTTATGATGAGATTAATTTTTTATATCCTAAACTTAGTTGAAAAATATTATTAGTTTGATCTCAAAGTAGATGTAAAGTTGGCCAAAAAATAAAATCAACATTCTTGAGGAAGAGGCAGAAATTTTAGAGCTAGAGGACAATAAGGTGGTAAAAATCAGTTATAGGTTCATAATGAAGAGGCAAGAAAATATAAAAGTCAAGCTAACCCCACAAGAGGAAGATACTCATATAGAGGAATAAGACTATACAAAAGAGGCATAGGAAGAGGATTTTTGGGAAAATGTTTCATGTGTAATAGGTATGCAGGTCATAGGTCATATGGTTGTCCTAAGAACCCACAAATAGTCATACAAGAACTAAAGGCAATAATCAAGTTATTCAAGCTAAAGAAGATAGTGTAGGATTACCATCACATGTGGAAGAACATGAAGTGGGAGAGTATTTATTGATGAAGAGAGTAATACTAAATCTAAAAAAGGAGATGAAAGAACCAAGTGAAAGGAAGACCTTGTTCAAGACTACATGCAAATCAAAAGGTAAGTGTTGTAAGATTATAATTGATAGTGGTAATACAGATAACTTGGTTTTTTTATAAATGGTTAAAAAATAGTATTAAGAATATTAAAACATACTACACCATATAAAGTATATTGGATATAAAAGGGGCATAAATTATTAGTTAATGAGAAATGTAAGGTTGATTTTCATATTGGTAGTTATAAGGATGAGGTACTTTATGACATTATGCTTGTGGATGTTTAGCACATGTTTTTGGGTAGAAATTAAAAATTTGATAGGATGGATATAAATGATGGAATGATTAACACATTTATGTTTGATAAAATGAAAAAAATCATACCTTGATACCATTGAAGGATGGAAATAAAGTAGCTAAAAATAATACTAAGGTGCTGACAATAGGTGGAAAAGAATTATTGTAACTAGTAAAATAAGAAGATTTTGGTTGTGTATTGGTTTCCAAACCCAAAATAGTCATCAAAACCATTAAATTAACTAAATTTACATTGGAAATTTATAATTTATTGGATGAATATGTATATATAGTGGTTGATGAACTTCCTAATGAGTTTCCACCAATGAGGAGTATAAGCCATCATATGGATCTCATTCTAGGAGTTAGTTTGCCAAACCACAAATATTATAGAATGACACATAAGGAGAATGAAGAGATTAAAAAAATTAGAGGATTTTTTAGATGAAGGTTTGATTAGAGAGAGTCTTAGTCCATGTGTTATACCAGTAGTCTTAACTCCTAATCTAGGTGGATAATGGAAATGTGAACACACTTTAGAGACATCAACAAGATAACTATCAATTACAAGTTTCCCTTTCTAATAATGGAAGATATCATGGTTTTTTTGAGTGGATAAAAATACTTATAAAAGTTATATTTGAAAATTGATTACCTAAAAAACATAATTAGAGAGGGCAATGAGTGGAAAATAACCTTCAATACTAATGATGAATTGTATGAATGTATTGTTATGCTATTTGGTTTGACCAACGCTCCTAGTACCTTCATGAGAATAATGAATGAGGTGTTAAATCAATTTATAGGTAAACTAATTATTTTGTACTTGGATGACATTTTGATTTTTAGTCAATCAAAATAAGAACACATCAAGCATCTTAGGATGGTGTTGAACAAGCTACAAGAAGAAAAAATGTTGATTAACCTCAAGAAGTGTACCTTCATACAAACTAAGTTGGTTTACTTGGGATTTTTAATCTATAAATATGGTTTGAATATTGATCAATAAAATTTAATATAAATAGTTGAATGACCTACTCCAAGAGGTGTTTTTAAGGTAATAATATTTCATGGATTAGTTAGTTTCTCTAGAAAATTCATTAGAAACTTTAGCAATATTTATGTACATATTGTTGAAACTATAAAGGGTGATAAAAATAAGTTTGATTTGACTAAATAAACTAAATATATCTTCCATATTTTGAATAAAAAGATAACCTAGTAGCCTATATTAGCCTTACCTGACTTTAAAAAACTCTTTCAAGTTGAATGTGATGCTAGTGGACTAGCTATTGGAGTTATTTTAAGCCAAAAAGGAAGACCTATTTATTAATTCATTAAAACTCTAAATAAGATTATAAATAATTATTTATCTTATGATCAATAATTATATACCATCATACAATAATTAAATAAGTGGAGGCACTACTTGTTGCCTAAGGAATTTGTGATATATATATAATCATGCTTTGTAGTTCATCAATATTTAAACCAAGCTAAGTTAAAGGCATGTAAAGTGGATATGTTTCTTAAATTTTTTATATTTTATTCAAAAAAAAAGAGTGGTAAGTCTAATAATGTATTTGATTCATTGATTAGAAGGAGTATGATCATACATAGGTCTCAAGTATATATTTTTGGATTTGATTCATTAAAGGAATTGTATGAAGAAGATCAAAATTTTAATGAGGCATATAAGTCTTGTAGGAATCCAAAAAGCATGGATAAGAGTC
This sequence comes from Torreya grandis, assembly GCA_037957365.1. NCBI lineage: Eukaryota > Viridiplantae > Streptophyta > Pinopsida > Cupressales > Taxaceae > Torreya > Torreya grandis. Next base: position 2,299,128 of record JARHVA010002848.1, on the reverse strand, counting down.
CATGTATGGAATATATTATACAATAAGGATAATGATCCAAAGGAAAAAATCTATACATGCCTAGGGGGTCTATGAAAGACAAATTTTTAAAAGAAAAGACATAGTGGTAACCTAGCAAGACATTTTGGATAAAAAAAAAAAATTGCTCAACTAAATGCATGCTATTATTTCCCAATAATAAGATGAGTTAAATTTTTTGTTGGAAAGATCCAAGATTTTTCAACATTTCAAAGGAAGGATTTAAATTTTAGGTCTATATCAATCACTACCTATTCCAAGTAGGCCATGTGATGCAATTAGTATGGATTTTTTACTAGGCTTGCCAAAAACACAATGAGGTAATGATTCTATTTTTGTTGTTTTTTATAGTTTTTAAAAAACAACACACTTCATAGTATGTAAGAAGATAAATGGTATTACTCACATTTATACTTTGTCCTTAAAAAAAAATAGTAAGGTTACATGGGATTCTTAGAAGCATTATTTGAGACAGGGATACAAAGTTTGTTGGACATTTCTGGAGAATAATCTAGAAAAATTTGGGAACCACATTAAGTTTAAATTCAACCTACCATCCTCAAACTAATGGTCAAACTAAAGAATTTAATAAAATATTAGGGAATATATTAATATGTTTGGTAAGTGACAGTCCAAATTAATGGGATCAGGTGCTAGTTTAAGCTAAATTTGCATACAGTGATTCACCTAATAGAAGCACAAGTTTTAGTCCATTTTAGATCTAATCCAAGAGGTTTTTATGAGATTATAGATTAGGGTAAGTAAGAGAAAAGGAGTTTTGAAGGTGAAGACTTTACTAAAACCATACAAGAGATACATGAGAAAGTAAAGAATCAGTTGAGTTGAGTGTTAGTAAATACAAAAGAGATGCTAATAAGAGAAGGAAGTAAAATTTTAGGTAGGAAATTTTGTGTTATCACACCTTAGGAAGGAAATATTTCCTAAATGATAGTACAATAAAATCAAACCAAAGAAGATATGATCTTGTAAGGTCTTGAATAATTTATTTACTAATGCTTATGAACTAGAACTCCCATCCAATATTGGGATTTCACCCATTTTAAATGTATCAGACCTCTATCCTTATAAATTAGGAGAAGACATAGTAAATACACCAGAAGATGATAATGAATAGGTCATTGATTGGGAATATTAGTTACCCAAGGCATAAAGAGAAGAACTAGAAGCTATTTTGGATAAATAGGTTGTCATGAGAACTATAGGTAAGGATTACTTCAAATACATATTCAAGTGGAAGAATAATCTAGTTAAATATGCTTCTTGGTTGATTCCATCATAAATACTTCAGTATGGAACCACCATTGAAGATGTCATGAGCAGGAGCTCATGAAATCTTTTGTACTCAAGGAGAATAATGTAGGAGCATTAAGATTTAGTTTGTTATTTAAAATTTTGGATTTAATAGGTGTTATAGGTCATATTTTTTTATAGGAAGCATTTTCATGCTTTAATTTCCTTTGTTTTTTTGTTCTTTCTTATTTTCCATTTTCTCACAAAATTTGAAATTGAATTTTTTGAATGTGTTTTTGAGTGTTTAGAGTTTTTTTAATCACTTTATAAGTCTCTTTTTTATCTAGATAATTAATGGAGGGGTCAATTTAGGTCCTAGGAATGATTTATAATAATAATAATATCTTAAACCATATATGTATATGTTAAACTCACTTAGGAATTAAGTCTTAAGTTGGGTTACAAAGATTAGTTAGATAGTTTGAGAAATTGTAGTTAGAGTGAATAATAGAGGATCAAGAGAGATAAAAAGTAATAAAGATAAGGAGAAACATAGTAAAATAGACAAATACTCAAATATTTTTAATAAATAAGAAGATAAACTATAGTAAAATAGGGTTTTAATAGAACTGTTGTAACTCACTTGTATCAAAAAGAAGAAAAGAATATATATTTGAGTTTTATGATTAAATTTATAACTTGAATAATATTTAAGTTAATTTATTTATAATTTTATAATAATATTAATTATTTTAAAAAAAACTACAATCTTGAAGAATATCTATACGTTTCTGCAGTCTAAAAAGGTGCATGTACAACAAAGGACAATCTATTTTCTTCATATTTTAGGATTGTTCAAGTGATAAAAATAGTTATCATGGTAGGATAAGTGTGTGAAGAGTCTCATAAAATAAAAAATATCCAAAAATATATCATAAAATTTTAATTTCACTCAAATATTTTCTCTCAACCTGCACACAAACTTGCTTACCCTAAACTAGGGTGTTAAAGACAAACTCTTCTAAAATTTAAAAAAAACCAACCAAAAACTATGAAAATTTGTGTAATGATGTATTAGGATGCATGTGAATTTATTTAAGTGGTTTAAAAATTATTTTAACTATTTAATAAAATTCATTTCAATTTCTCAATCTTTAATCCTAATTGTAAAGGCTACAACCCTGGTTTTGTGTTTTCTTGCATTTTCAAGATTGTTTAAAAGAATAGATCATTATGATAAGTAAATATAAATTAAAATAAAATTTTAAAAGGATTTTATATCATAAATATAAAAAATTTAGTTAATATTGAAAACCAATAAGGTTGTAGGCCTAATATATCACTCAAGCAAGTTACAAGTTTGATTCTTCCTTTACCCATCACCATCACCTAATATCAAAAGTGGGGCATACAATAGGTTTAAATTATATATTAATGCCATGATAAAAAAAATATTTCACATTTTATGGTGATATTATTTTATTTATGTGGGAATTATTGAGTATATGAGACATATGTTGGGAATTATATATGATTATGAGGAACAATTATGGAATTCTATGACATAGTGATAGATAAATGTTGGAATTCTATATCACTTCGAGGTATAGGTGGATCATATTGGTGTTGGAAGTAAAATAATGATGGGGGGGGTGAATAATTTTCCTTGAAACAATCCTTCAATTCCACTTAACATCCATGAAACATTCATTCACATATATACATTTAGTTAATGTCTACACAAACATCTATGAAAGTAAACAACATGAGAACATGTAATATATGTGGAAAAATATCTTGGGGGATTAAAAAAATAATGAATATCTTGTAATATATTCCTATAAACAATGAATCAAACTTTTAGTGAGGCACCAACTCCACAAGGAGCACCAACTCCTCATTAGTCAAGCACCAACTCAACTAGTCCTTTAACAAGCACCAACTTACAAGGAGGATCCAAACCCCTAGGTACCTCAAAAATAAATCATATAAATTGAACATATGATCACCTTAAAACACATGTTTCTCAATAAATTGAAGATGACATCCTTATTTTTCTCTTCTCACTCTTCTATCTTTCTCAAATAGCCTATTAGGCCTTCTTGCTTAACTAGCCTTTTCTCATGCAAAATTAGGTCAATGACCTTGATTATCACCTATATAAATATATTTATATCATAATAAAATAATCACCACTCATATTTTATTAACCTCAATCCATCTATCTGGTTTCCAAATATCTATATCATTCGCTCAAGTCCTCAATATTCTAACTAGTCAAATTAGGCCTATTAGGCATTCTCCTTATACTTGACTCTTGCTCTTACCAATATTGGTTGGGAAAAAACATATCCATAATTTTATAACCCTTAGAATATATAAAAAAACATGTCTAAAAATTTAAATAACCACCACATAGGTTGGTCATTACCCTTAAGGGCCAAAACCACCATTAGGTCTAATAGAGACCTAATGCAATTAGGCCTTCTCTAAGCACACATTTCACTTAGGACTCTTTGAAACGCCTTGAGTATTAAAAATTGGATGAAAAAATTAATAAAAAAATAAAATATACCCTTTATAATATCACATTATTTACCTAACACCATTTAGTTCATTTCACTCTTTGAAACACACAATTAGGTCTACTCGTCAATAAGCCTTCTTACTGCCAAAAAGTCTATCTTAAAAATATGAATCATATAATAAAATTTGACACATAAAAATAATAAAAAATAAAATTTATATAATATAAATTACCTTATGTTTAACATAATTTTCATTATAATTCATAAAACAAGGCAAAATACATCTAATTGATCAACTTCATATGCTCACTTAGAACTGTACACATGCCTTAAGAACCAAGTCAAAAGCCTTTTAATTTTCACACATTCATAGGAGAATGTCATGAATAAAAATAATTTTAAATTAACATATTATACCTCAATAACAACTTCATGTGCATTGGATTCATCAAATCTATGCAAAAAAGACTCAGGAATAACATTCTCACTCACATAGAAAACTGTCTGTAGCATCAAAAACACATTCAAGAAGATAAATTATTAGAAAACATGTGGGATAAATTTTGTGACATTAAAATGAGTTATCATGGTATTTAATAATCATTATAACATATTTTAATACATATATATTATATATATATATATATATATATATATATATATATATATATATATATATATATATATTACAATATTAAATATCAATATTGGTCTTGTAGACCAATCTCACATCTTTACACTATACAAACTTCACTATATTAGACAGATCACTTTGAGAACAAATTTTATAATGTTTATGTGCATAAAAAAAAATTATAAAAAATGGGTATATTATGTATAGGTATTTAAAAATTACCCCATGTATTTGGATCCATCCCTAATCCTCTACAACCATCCCTAATCTCTTTCTCACTACTGCCTAGTTTTCTCACGATCTTGCTCATTAGGTCTTTGTAGCGATAGGCCAAATTCCATTATTATTTTAGAAAATTTTAGGTTTAAAACATGTTAATAATATTTAATGAGCATAAAATATAAGTATAACACATCATCATCCATCTATATTCATTCTTTGACTTGATCAACCCTGTTTATTACATCAAAATTTTGAGAAACAAGGGTTTTCATGTAGCTTTTTCTCATTGTTATGACAAAAAAAACCTCCTAGAGAAACTTATAAGAGTAATTTACATGTTAAAAACATTAAAATATGTTAAAAATACCAATATAATCCATAACCAATAATATCTTTCTTATCAGAGCATTATGAGGGTTTTAGGAGGGTTTTGACTGGTTTCCCTTATTAATCATTAATAAAATATTTCCCATCAAATCCAAAAAAAATTATAGGAAATTAAAGATAGGGACCTTACCAAACTTCCATTAACTACTCAGGATCTCATGTAAATGTTTCATGCACATGCCAATGAACATAATAAATTCCTTCTCAAGTCTATAACACCCTATTCTATTCACATAGAGGATCTCAACATCAATTTTCATGATTTTTTACCTTAGTATATGACCTAAAAAATGTTAAAAAAACTTAACATATCATATAACACCTATATAAATTATATAAAGAGATCAAGTGCCTTGGGAAATGAACTTGACCCATCATTAAGCTACATTAGGTCTCTTTACACACTATACCTTAAACTACCAGTCATTCTGAAACCATGATCATACCTTGAAACCTATTTAAATACTCATAATACCTCATAAAAATTTTAAAATAACTCATATAATGATCAAACATTAACAAATTTATTCACACAAGTCACATATGACTCAACACAACATGCTATTATTCATGTGCCTTCTCACTAAGTCTTCATGTAAGGACTAAACCTCAAAAATTGATCTTGAAACTTATATAAAGACTTATTTACCTCTTATTAATGTTTAAACAAATTTTTAAACTCTCTTATTCCTTTATTGGCACAAATCATCAATATTTACTTTGATTTATGCATACACCTTCTTTCAGGACTAAACTAGGCTTCTCAAGACATCTAGTACACAATAGTATCTTACCTTATACCATGATACTAAATTTGACATGATATAAACCTCAGAATAATTAATAGGTTTAATTTAAATTATCTCTCAATATAGAGACAAAAGGTTTCCTTCAAAATTTATTTTATCAAAAAAATTATTTGTCACATACCCTCTCACCATGCATGGCCTCAACTCTAACTTTAGCATTAATGACATCTGATCTTAAATTTAATATAAATGACTTGAATTTGACATAAATGATAATAATACTTCTTTAACACTAAAAATAGGAACATAACTCAACAATCTCGCCCTTTGTCATTGATGGCAACATTTACACAAAATTGATCAGTCACAACTTCCCAAAGTTGAAACTTCTTCAAGTTGACCTTTCTCCCAAACTATACATTTCTCCCCCTTTGACATTAATTAAAAAGGGTCATCTTATTTTAAAAATATATAATCCTTGGACCTAGAACAACACACATTTTCTCTTCAAATAAACTTAATATTGATCAAGCTCACATACTTACTCTTAAATCATGATTGGCTCCCCTTGTCTCCATGAGAAATTCAAACATTATCAAAATTGTGACTTGATTTGATCAATTCATCATACAAAATTTATGTGACCTATCTATTATGATCACACCTTCAATATAATCTTTATTTAACCTTAAATTTGAAAGTCACCAAAGACCAAAAAACTCCCCCTATGACCGAGCATCCTTCATGCTTCTTGATTACTAGATAAGTGCCTCCATAAAGCCTAATGGATTCACCTCTAATATAGGGAACTATAAAAACATAAACTCAAGATATTACCATGCCTCCATGTACTTAATAGACTAAAATTACTTCGTGATCTTCTTAGGCTTGAATAGTCCTTTTGGCTTGACCTCCTCAACATTCTAGCTTGTTATATTGGTCTTGTCTCCATCAATAATTTGAGTTGATAGAGATAATTCTTGGCACTCATTTGCATCTTGAATATGCTATACCATGGAAAATATTCCACTGGGACTTGTATACTGGTCATCAACTTCAGCCACCTTGGGTTTCCACTTACTATCTTATCTTCTTTCTTGTACTCTAAGGTTCTCAACTTTCTTGTTTTGTCTTGAGAATCCATGTTTACAGTAATTTTCAATTTGACCAACCTTATATGAATTAAAACACACTATTAATATTTATGGAAACACACCATAACCCATACCTCTTAACTAATTACTCTCCTCATAGTTCTATAGATGTTAATTCTTGGAGGGCCTTATGCAATGCCTTACTCTATGTCCAAATTGGTTACATGAATAATAATAGACATTGAATGGATTAGCATACCTTATAAAATATGTTTTTTTATATTATTATCCTTTATTATTCTATAAACCTCATTATTTTATTTATTATTGACCTTATTGATCATATTAGTGTTCTTTTCTTGGTTTTTATTGAAACTAAGGCCTATTTTATCATTACCAGTCTTTTGACTACTCATAATGTTGTCTAGATTATTGGTACTCTTTTAAAACCTCATAAAGGACTCAACATAATTAATGTTTGATCCAAGTCATCTCTCAAGGACTTGACTTTAGTTATATACCTTGCACATTCTTCTTCTTTGGTATTTAGACTAGTAGTCACAATCTCAAGTTGAGTCTCTACCTTTTTGAATATTTCCTCTTGTTCCTTAGAGTTGTTTCTTAGTCTAGCTTCAAATAAGTTGATTTTCTCATCATATTCTTTGATAATATACTTAATCACCCTATTATTATTCTTTACCATCTTTATTTCTTCTAGAGTATTCATCAACTCAACCTCAAAGTCTACCTCATCATCTTCTTCATCTGAATCACCAACAACACCTCCAATCCATATGGAGTCTTCTTGGTTTAAATGGCTTATTTCCTCAGCCATTAAGAGATCTTCATTTACATCAGGGACATCACATTCATGGTCACTCTCATCAAATGAGTTTCAATCTTCCTTGGTATAGAAACTTTTTTTGTTCTTGAAAAAATTTCTTCTTATCATCATACCTTCTAAAGCTTTTATTACTCTTATGAGACCTATAGGACATTTTATCATCATCATGACCTTTATAATGATCTTAATCATCCCTTTATTTATGATTATAAGTTAATTTATTATAAAAGTGTCAAATATCTCCACAATTGAAGCATTTAAAGGGTAGTTTGCCCATGTATTTACCTTAGCCTATCTTTAGCTTTCTTACAAACATAGCTATCAACTCATCACCATCAATATCAGATTCATCATTATATTTTACTTTATTACCTTGTGTCTTCTTCTTCTTTGGATTATTTTTTTCCTTGAATGAAACTTCCCTCTTTGTAGGTCTTCCTTTATTTATCCTCATCTTATAGGCTGTTAGGGTGCCATGAAGTCCATCCATCTCTAGCTTGTATAGATATTACATCTCTTTAGAAATAGATACCTTAGAATAAAATTTTGGAGTTAGATATTTCAAAAAAAATTGAACAATAGTATAATTTTTCCCCTCTTCACCTAGTCCTCTTGTCATGTTTCCCACTTCATCAACCCTCAATAAGTAGGGTGCAATGGTCTCATCTTCATTCATTTTTAGGATTTCAAATTGTCTTATATCAGTTTTAAACTTGGCCAATTTCACCTTGGAGTCTACCTAATGAATATTATTCAAATTTTCCCACATTAATTTTTTAGACATACAGTGCATCACCTTTATATGTTCCACCTCTAATAGGCCACACATAATACCTTTCATTACTTTTGAGTTATTGTCACTAGCCTTATTGCATGTTGCATATATAGGAAGAATAGGGGGTGAAGTATATCCATCCAAGATTGATTTAAAAAAATAATGACCTTGATACATAAAATATGTTCTCATCCTGACATTACAAAAATCATAATTGGATCTATTAAACAATGAATCTTTTCTTGTAGAATAACCATATTGTTCTTGATTAGCCATCTTCACTTGATTAAAATCTCCTTTATGTTATTAGACCTTATTTAAATTACCTGATTTGATACAAAATATTAGTGGTAGAAATAATAAGGTGGGGGGGGGGGGGGGGTGAATTATTTTTCTTAAAATAATCCTTCAATTCCACTTAACATCCATGAAGCATTTATTCACATACATACATTTAGTTAATGTATACACAAGCATCTATGAAAGCAAACAACATGAAAACATAGAATATATGTGGGAAACCATATTTTGGGATAAAATAAATTTATTATCATATTTTAATATGGTATTTTAATAATTAATCAAATTTTTAGTGAGGCACCAACCCCATAAGGAGCACCAATCCCTCACTAGTCAAACACCAACTCAACTAGTTCTTTAGCAAAGACCAACTTAGAAGGAGGATCCAAACCCATAGGTAACTTAGAAAAAAATAAAATTACTTGAAACTATAATTACCTTAGAACACTTTTTGATCACTCAACTGAAGATGACCTCCTTTTTCTCTTCTCACTCTTCTATCTTTCTCAAATAACCTATTAGGCCTTCTCGCTCAACTAGCTCTTTCTTTAGAAAAATTAGGTAAAATGACCTTACTTATCACATATATAAATATTTTTATGTATTTATAACATAATAAACATGAATATTTAATGATATTAAATCCATATATCTAGTTTCCAAAGCTCTATATCATTCGCTCAAGTCCTCAATATTCTAGCTAGTCAAATTAGATATATTAGGCCTTCTCTTTATACTTAACTATTGTTCTTACCCATATTGGTCAGAAAATAACCTATACGTATTTTTATCACACTTATAATATTAAAAAAATGTTTTAAAAAGTGAAAAAACCACCACATAGGTCGGTCATTACCCTTAAGGGCCAAAACCACCATTATGCCTAATAGAGACCTAATGTAATTAGGCTTTCTCTAAGCACATGTTTCACTTAGGCCTCCTTGGAAAAAATTGAGCCTTAAAAAATGGATGAAAAAATTCATAAAAAATAAAAATATACCCATGATAATCTCACCTTATTTCCCCAAAAACATTTAGTTCATTTCACTCTTTGAACCACATAATTAGGTTCACTCGTCAATAAGCCTTCTTACTTCCAAAAAGTCTATCTTTCAAATATAAATCATATAATCAACTTTTCCACATAAAAATAATAAAAAATAAAATTTATATAATTTAAATGACCAAATTTTAAACATAATGTTCATTATAATTCATCAAATAGGGCAAAAGACCTATAACTGATTAACTTCATATGCTCATTTAGAATTGTACACAGGCCTTAAAAACCAGTCAAATTATTTTGAATTTTCAAAAATTCATAAGAGATTATCATGTATAATTTAAAAAAAAAATTAACCTATGATAACTCAATAAAAAATTCATTTGAATTGGATTTATCAACTCTATGCAAAAAGATTCAGGAACAACATTCTCACTCATACATAGGGAACTGCCTATAACATCAAAAAAATAGTCAAGAATATCAAGCCATAGAACACCTATGGGAAAATTTTTATGATATTAAAATTATTTTTAATAATAATTATAACATATTATAATATATATATATATATATTAAAATATTCAATATCAATATTGGTATTACAGACCAATCTCACATCTTCACCCTACACAGACTTCACTATGTTAGATAGATCACTTTGAGAACAAATTTTAACATGTTTGCATGCATAAAAAATTATAAACAAGTGGGATATTAGTTGAATGTATTTAAAAATTACCCCATGCATTTATATCCATATCCAATCCTTTACAACCAATCCCTAATCTCTTTATCACTACTGCCTAATTTGCTAACTGTCTTGTTCATTAGTCCTTTTTAGTGATAGACCAAATTCCATGATATATTTAGTAAATTTTAGGTATTATAAATACTAATAAAATTACATTAACATAAAATATAATTCTCACACATCATCTCCATCTATTTTTATGCTTTGACCTGATCAACCCTACTTGTTACATCAAAATTATGAGAAATAAGGATTTTCCTATAGCTTCTACTCACTATTACCACAAAAAAAACCTCTTGGAGAAACTTGGAAGATTAATTTACATGTTAAAAATATAAAACTATGTTAAAAATACAATTATGATCCATAACCAATAATATCTTTCCTATCGGGTCATTATGAGGGTTTTAAGATGGTTTTGATTGGTTTCCCTTCTTAACAATCATTCATAAAGGATTTCCCCTCAACTACAAAAAACATTCTAAGAAATTAAATATAGGGTAATTAAAAAACTTATATTAACTTATAAATATCTCATTCAAAGGTTTCACATCCCAACGAGCATAAGAAATTCCTTCTCAGGTCTACAACACCCCATTCTATGCACATAGAGGATCTCAACACTAGTTTTCATGATTTATACTTTAGTATATGACATACAACTTGGTAAAAAAACTTAAAAAAACCTATCACACATATGTAAATTATATCAATATATATTGTACCTTGGTAAATTAACTTGACCCATAAGCCATATTCGGTCTCTTTGTACACTATACCTTGAACTGCTAATCATTCATAGACCATGATCATATCTTTAAACCTCTTGAATTTATAAAAATACCTCATCAACATGTAAAATTAACTCATACCATTATCACACATTTAAAAATTTCTTCACATAAGTCACATATGACTCAACACAACATGAGACCATGCCTATGCCTTCTCACTAGGTCTTCATGTAAGGACTAAACCTCAAAACTTGACTTTGAATCTCATTTGAAGACTTATTTTCCTATTTATCATGTTTACATAGATTTTTTAACTCTATTATGCCTATAATGACACAAATCACCAAGATTTACTATGTTTTATGCATACACATTCTCTTAAGAATAGACTAGGATTCTCAAGACACCTTGTACACAACAATAACTTACCTTGTACCATGATCCTACATTTGAAATTACATAAAAATTAGAGGATTTACTATGTTGCCTTAAAATTCTCTCTCAATATAGATACAAAAGGTTTCCTTCTAATTTTCTCTTGTCATAAGACTTCTTTGTCACATACCCTCTCACCATGTATGGCCTCAACTTTAACTTTGGCATTAATGACATCTTATATTGAATTTGATATAAATGACTTAAATTTGACATCAATGACAACAATAATTATTCAAAAACAACAACATGAACATACCTCAATAATTGGCTTATGAAATTTGTCATATAAGCATTATTATATTTTATATATTATGGATCGATGGGGAATGATGGTATTATGTAAGCACTTTGGGTTTATATTTTATCTATAAAAATTTATCCTTTTACATACGAACATATATCAGGGTTCTAGGTTTACATATGATCCTATTTTGAGTTTCTAATTTTACATATGAACATTATTTTAGGGTTTAAAAAAATATTATGATATTCACAATAGTTTAGATTATATATATAATTGTGTGTGTGTGTGTGTGTGTGTGTGTGTGTGTGTGTGTGTGTGTGTGTGTGTGTGTGTGTGTGTGCGTGCGTGCGTGTGCATGTATGTATGTATTTAACTAAGCTTATAACACTCTTATAATGGTGGTTGAGGCATTAAAACTCCTAAACTCTTAATTTCAATCATTTCCTCTCCACAGGGCATGATCACCTCATGATATTCTTTAAAAAAGGTTTAACAAGTGGTAGCTTGGTACACATACATTCATGTGTATTCATTCCTTAGATTTTAAATTTCATGTCATTAAATGATCTATATTATTTTAAATTAGTTATATTTAGAATATTTTTATCTATACATATTTTATTACATGTTTCATATGAAGTAAATGGGACATTTGGGGCATACCTACCAACACCAAGTGTGATTATCATAGGTACCAAATTTTTTATTTTATCCTTTTTCATTTATAATTTTTATTAGTAAATTAAAATGTGGCCATATATATACACCTAAATTTGGTATTAGTCACTTTGGAAACATAAATTTTTGCACACTTTTACATACTTATATAATACATACACATTTTTTTCTTGTGCACACTTTCCCTCTATCCACCTACTCACCTATAGTCTTGACAAAATATATTTAATAGATACATATATTTATAATAAATTTAGTCTATATAATAACATTATATAATCCTACACCAACCTTCTCCATATCTTAGGTCATTGATTTTCCATCCTAGGATATTACCAATAATGACTTTATAGTTATAATCATCACAAGTTCCTATGTATGGTAATAGTGTCTAAGAGAACTCAACAACTATTTTTAAAATTAGGAAGTATCATTTAGATTAGCATAGACATGTTCATGGGCCATTCTTAGAGGGAAATAAGGAAGATTAAAATACAAATATAAATCAATCTTAAGGTTATCTCTCACTTGGTCACAACTTAGTAACTTGGTGATTACCTTGAGAATCATTTGAAAAATTGAGGAATCTATTAGAAATATATTGAGACATTATAAAAAAGGCATAAATATCTTAAAAATATTCAAAGGATTATCCATTGAGATAATTATAAACACATACAAAATTTAAAGTTACATGGTTCCAAGTGTCAAAATCCAAACATTGAATTGCATTCTAGATTGATCACGTTGTTACATGTACACACACACATAATTGGGATAATGACATGAAATTTGATCTTTATTTTGGAGTATTATAATATAGGAAAGGGAAAAAAAAATAGTAGGGAGTGGCTAGGGATATACAACCCAAAATAATAACCCATTTTCCAAGGGTCGTATTATGGTCAAAAGCATAACTAGTGTTTGGGTAGAAGGAGAATGAAAATGGAGATTAACACACAAGGAAAAAGGTGAGTGAATACACATGAAACATATAAAGGTTTAGGCATAATTTTTCTAGAGATTAAATATTTACATAGCATATAAGTACACTAATAAAAAATCTTATAAATTATAAGTTATTACAAAGATAAAATTTTATTGAGAATATCTAGGCAGGGTTTGAGCCATTATCTTATAATTTGATAAGTGAGGAAGCACATACAATTTTTTTAGACACAAGGAAATATTTTATGGGTGACATAATATAAAAATAAGCTAGTAAATTCTACCCTCTTGATTTTTACTTTTCAAATATTCTAAGTAAAAGATCAATCTATTCCATCTTTAATTCATAAATGTATGTTATTGCATTATTTTGCAGAATCTAATTAGACCTAATTTTACTTCATTTAGATCACATTAATATAAAAAAAGTAAAACATCTTGATATTTCCCAAATAAGCATGTTGTAATTATTTAGAGGACTAGTGTAAGTGATAATAATGGGACCAACAAGAAAATGGTTAAGTCCAATGAACCATTAAAAAAATATGAAACAAGTGGATAGAATAATGTTAAGGAAAATACAAGGAAAGTTCCATGTAAAATAATAGAAAATATAAGAGTAAAATTAATCTAAGGAGGAGGCCTACATAAAATTCAAATATTTGAATATGATTATGTGTAATTTTTTTTCTTCCAATGTAACAATATGCTATAAAAAACATGAACAAATTCATGTATAGAATTAAGATATGTATACTTTATAGATGTAATCACTAAGAAACATGATGCATGTAAAGGTTGATCTATATAGAAAATTTAATCATATGCATATATATATTGATTATACCAGATATTACCTAAGTTAACCCATAGTGTTAAAAAGTATGGTGTGAAAACATGTGTTCATAAAAATTTATATGGTAGGTAAGATGTGTATTCAATGACCAAGATAAAGGTAATGCATTTTATTTAATTTTTGTTTTTTATGAATGTTTTTGGATTTTACAATTTTGAAAAAGGAATTAATAGGAATAAAGAGAATATAAGAAACATCATATAGAATAAGAAATCTATGTAAAAGACTATGGTATATTAAATATGCATTGATGATGATCACCAAAGAATTTTTGTATTCTATTAAATTTTTTATTATATTTTAGAATTTAATTGAAAAAAAATATGAAATATGTAACAATATAAACAATAAAAATGTTTATTAATAGAGGGGTTTGAAATATAAATTCACAAAATCCCTCAATGTGGGTATCTATTGTTAAGGTGTGGAGTTAAAAGCTTCACCAAGTGAGTAGATTGCAGAAGTTGCAAGTTTACACAATCACCGGTGTCGGTTAGGAGTGACCGACATCAGTTAGGAGTCATCTAAGAGATGCCAGTGTCAGTCAGGGATCGGTCGACATTGGTCACAGGCAAACAGGTAGGAACCGATGTCGGTTACCTGTGCGTCCAAAAAGCTATTTCTGTGGACAGAACAAAATGTTTGCATGGTAGGATTAAGTGATAGTCTTAAGTCCACATCTCTATTATTAGTAAGACTATTTAGAGCCCTTGATTAGGAGGTGCATCTGATGGCTGTAGTTGTATGCTCATGTTTCCTAATTATTATATAATAGGATAGATCTTCATAGCTTATTTGAGTGAAGAGTAGTGTTGAACAGTACAAGAATTGTATGTGTATCAATCCAGGTTGTTGGAATTGATTGTAATTGAGAGAGAGAAATCTTGAGGGAAAGAGATCTAGAGAGAGATCTATACATCTGAGAGAGGTGTGGAAGAAAAAAAGTTTCTTCAATTGTATTCCTTCTATAAAGAGTTTAATACAAGTTTTCAGGGTGGTTTCTTGTATCTCTTATTCTTTGCTATTTCTAATTCTAGTTACTTATCTTTCTAGTTTAATTCCACATTGAATTACTTTCATATTGTAATCAACATTGTTGGTTGATCCCCAACAAGTGGTATCAGAGCTCAGGTTGACTAACAGGTGTTTCAAATCTAGTTAGTGTGTATTGATTATAGGGTACTCACAGGGTTTTTTATAAAGATTTCTGTTTGAGTGGGAGAAGTAATGGTAGAAGAAAGTAAACTGAGAATGGAGAAGTTTAATGGCAAGAATTATCAACATTGGAGAATGCAGATAGAGGATTATCTATATCAGAAAGATCTATACTTACCGTTAGGTGGGGTTTTAAAGAAGCCCAAAGACATGGATGATAAAGAATGGGAAGTTCTTGATAGAAAGGCTCTTGGATCTATAAGATTGAGTCTAGCATCTACTGTGATATCTAATTTATCACAGGCAAATACAACGATAGAGTTGATGACTACTTTAGCAAATTTATATGAAAAATGCTCAACTTCAAATAAGGTATATCTTATGAAGCAGTTATTTAATTTGCGAATGCAAGAAGGTGGATCTGTATCTAATCATCTAAATGATTTCCATGGAATTGTAAATCAATTAAATTTAGTCAAAATAGTGTTTGATGATGAAATTAAGGCTCTTTTAATATTATGTTCTTTGCCTGAAAGCTGGCATAGCTTGGTAATGGCAGTTAGTAATACTGCATCTGCTTCAAATATTTTAAAAGTAGAGGATGTTGTTAGTGTAATCTTGAATGAATAAATTCGCAAGAAAAGCATAGAGGAAACATCAGGGAATGATTTAAGTTTTGAGAGCAGGGGAAGGCAAAAAGAGAAGGGCAAGAAAGGGAGATCAAGGTCTAAGTCAAAGGTGAGAGGTAGATCCAAATCCATAAATGGCAGGAAGCCACAATGCTAGAATTGTGGAAAGATAGGGCACATAAGCAAAGATTGCTGGTCAAAGCCTAAAGAAGACAATCATCATGAAGGTAAGGAAGAAGCAAAAGTTGCAGGTATTGCACAAGATGCTCTTATATTCTCTTTGCATAATAATATAGAATCTTGGGTTTTAGATTCTGGTGCATCTTTCCATACAACCCCTAATAGAGAATATTTTAGTGACTATGTCCATGAAGATTTTGGAATAGTTTATTTAGGGGATGATGAGCCTTGTAAAATTGTTGGCAAAGGAAAAGTATAGTTGAAAATGTAGAATGGAAACACATGGGTGTTGAGAGATGTCATGCATGTTCCCAGCTTGAAGAGGAATTTGATTTCTACAGGAAAGTTAGGGGATGAGGGTTGTACAGTAACTCTCACAGCTGAATCTTGGAAGGTGACCAAGGGTGCACTTGTAATGGCCAAAGGTAAGAAAGTAGGTACTCTCTATTTATGTAATTGTGTTACTAATAATTCTCCTTTTGTATTATCTACTTTAGATGTGGATGCAAAGTTGTGGCACTCTAGGCTTGGCCACATGAGTGAGAAGGGAATGTCTATTCTTAAGTCAAAAGGTATGCTTTCAGATTTAAAAAGCATAGATCTAAATTTTTGTGAGCACTGTATTTTTGGAAAATAGAAGAGGGTGAGTTTTCTCAAGACTGGGTCAACAAAGAAGAAGCACAAATTGGAGCTTGTTCACACAGATGTGTGAGGGCTAGCTCAAGTTGCTTCTATTGGAGGATCACAGTACTATGTTTCTTTCATAGATGATGCTACAAAAAAGGTATGGGTCTATTGTATTAAGAAGAAATCTGATGTTTTTGACATGTTTAAGATTTGGAAACCTATGGTTGAGAATGAAATAGGTAGAAGATTGAAGTGCCTGAGATCTGACAATGGTGGTGAGTTCTGTAGCTATAAGTTTAGAGGTTATTGTTATATGAATGGAATACACAGGCAAAGGATGGTTCCAAAGACACCTCAGTAAAATGGAGTTGCTAAAAGGATGAACAGAACAATAATGGAGCATGCAAGGTGTATGAGATTGCATGCTAATTTGCCCTTAGAGTTTTGGGTAGAAGCTGTGGATACTGCAGTGTACTTGATTAACAGAGGACCCTCTACAATGCTAGATGGTGGAATTCCAAAAGAGGTATGGACAGGTAAAAAGGTAGATCTTTCATTTCTCAAAGTTTTTGGTTATGAAGCCTTTGTGCACGTTGATAAGGAAAATAGAAAGAAGCTAGATGCTAAGTCTATGAGGTGCACATTTATTGGCTATGGCTCTGATGATTTTGGATTCAGGTTTTGGAATCTAAGAACTAACAAAATAATTAAGAGCCATGATGTTTTTTTTAATGAAAAAGTGATGTATAGTGATCAGCTCAAGAAGTTGAATCAATTTGGGTAGAGCAATGGAGAATTAGACGAGGTGACGGTCCAAAATGAGCTCGCAGGAAAAATTAATCACAAACAGGAAAACACAGAGACCAACATCGGTCAAGAAGGAATCAATGTTAGTAATACATGAACTGATGTCAGTCATATAGTGATTGACGTCAGTCAGGTAGGAACTGACGTCGGTCAGGAAGAAATGACGTCGGCTAGTTACAGGCCTAGAAGTGACTGAGGTCAGTCACTGTCAGAGAATTTAGGCAGACAGCATGTTGTGAATGAGTCTCAAATGCCCATCAAGAGGTCAGAAATGGTAAGTAAACCTCCAATTCAATATTCCCCTTCATTATTCTATTTATTGCTTACTGATGGTGGAGAACCAGAGAGTTTTGAAGAAGCAATATAGGTAGAATCCAAGAATCAGTGGGAGCATGGCATGGTTGAGGAAATGGAGTCCTTGAAATAGAACCAAACGTGGGATTTGGTTGAGTTGCCAGCAGGTAAAAAGACACTGAAGAACAGATGGATCTATAGATTGAAGGAAGGTGAAAACGGACAGATGAGATATAAGGCCAGGTTGGTAGTGAAAGGATTTGCACAAAAACCAGGTATTGATTTTGGTGAGATTTTTTCTCCTATAGTTAAAATGACTTCTATACGGACTGTATTGTCTTTAGTTGCTATTAAGGATTTGCATCTTGAGTAGCTTGATGTTAAGACAACATTTCTTCATGGAGATTTGGATGAAGAAATATATATGGAACAGTCAGAAGGATTTGAGGTCAAAGGTAAGGAGAAGTTAGTGTGCAGATTGAAGAAAAGCTTGTATGGCCTCAAGCAAGCTCCTAGACAGTGGTATTTGAGATTTGACAGGTTTATGATTGAGCATGGCTACAATAGTTGTCAATCTGACCATTGTGTTTATTTTAAGAGATTGGATAATGGTAGATATATTATTCTGTTGTTGTATGTAGATGATTTGCTGGTTGCAGGATCACACATGTAGGATATCTCTGAGCTTAAGGTGAAATTAGCTCACACATTTGCCATGAAGGACTTGGGAGCAGCAAAGAAAATTCTTGGCATGAACATTAAGAGAGACAGGAAAAATCACAGGTTGATTTTGTCTCAAGAGGATTATGTGAACAAGGTGTTTAAACGGTTCAATATGCAGGATGCAAAACCGGTAAGCACACCTTTGGATGGACATTTTAAGTTGAGTAAAGAACAATGTCCTAATTCACATGATGAGGTATAGTACATGAGTAGAGTTCCATATGCTTTCGTAGTAGGGAGCTTAATGTATGCAATGGTATGTACTAGATCAGATATTGCCCAAGCAGTGGGAGTTGTAAGTAAGTATATGGCTAATCCAAGGAAGGAGCACTGGAAAGTAGTTCAGTGGATCCTTAGATATCTGAGAGGAACCAGCAGTAGGAATTTGTGCTATGGAGGTTTAGATACTTATCTACATGGTTATGTAGATTCAGATATGGCAGGTGATTTGGATGGCAGAAGAAGCACCATAGGATATGTTTTCACTGTTGGTGGAACGACGGTTAGCTAGATATCAAAGTTACAGAAGGTTGTTGCCTTGTCAACTACAGAAGCAAAATATATTGTAGTCACAGAGGCTAGCAAAGAAATGATATGGATGACATGGTTCATGGAAGAGCTTGGAAAGGAGCAAGAGAGTTGTAGATTATATAGTGATAGTCAGAGTGCAATTCATTTGGCTAAGAATTCAGCCTTTCATTCAAGAACAAAGCATATACAGCTTAGGTACCACTTCATTAGACAGGTATTGTAGGATGGTGAGTTGAAGCTAGAGAAGATCCATACAGATAAGAACCCTGCTGATATGTTAACCAAGCCGATAACAAAGGATAATTTGAATCTTCATTCAACTTTTGTTGGTCTTCATGATTGAGTTGAAGATGGAGGAGCTAGAAGATGTTGCTGTACAGGTACTGGTGCAGCTGTTTATCTCCAAGTGGGAGATTATTAAGGTGTGGAGTTAAAATCTTCACCAAGTGAGTGGATTGCAGAAGTTATAGGTTTACACAGTCACCAAAATCGGTCAGGAGTGACTGACATTAGTCAAGAGTCATCTAAGAGATGCCGGCGTTGGTCAGGGATCGGTCGACGTTGGTCACAGGCAAACAAGTAGGAACCAATGTCGGTTACCTGTGCGTCTAGAAAGCTATTTCCATGGATAGAACATAATGTTTGCATGGTAGGATTAAGTGATAGTCTTAAGTCCACATCTCTATTATTAGTAAGACTGTTTAGAGCCCTTGATTAGGAGGTGCATCTGATGGCTTTAGTTTTATGCTCATGTTTCCTAATTATTATATAATAGGATAGATCTTCATAGCTTATTTGAGTGAAGAGTAGTGTTGAACAGTACAAGAATTGTATATGTGTATCAATCCAGGTTGTTGGAATTGATTGTAATTGAGAGAGAGAACTATTGAGGGAAAGAGATCTAGAGAGAGATCTGTACATCTGAGAGAGGTGTGGAAGAAAAGTAGTTTCTTCAATTGTATTCCTTCTGTAAAGAGTTTAACACAAGTTTTTAAGGTGGTTTCTTGTATCTCTTATTCTTTGATATTTCTAATTCTAGTTACTTATCTTTCTAGTTTAATTCTACATTTAATTGCTTTCATATTGTAAACAACATTGTTGGTTGATCCCCAACATCTAGGCTACCCTATGATGGTGTTAATGCCTAGATATGAGTAAAGGAATAAAAGGAATTGTGTAACAAATCATAAAATACATTTTTAGATGTGAAATACCTGTCATTGTATTTTAATCAAATGTTTTCATGATGTGGTATAGGTGGTACCAATATTGTGCAAGAATATTCTGTGCCATAATGATTTTCCTATGTTATAAGTCAACCTTATAATGCATATGCTAAGGTGAAAGCTATCTTAGATGTGAAAATATATGTTTTAGGGCTTGAGAGGCTTGTAAAATAGAAGGGAATGTCATTGTTTTAAATATTATAGGTGTATAGGGACACTTTTTATGGAGAAACCATAAGTGGTTTCTTAGGGTAAATGATCTTTACATTTTGAGGTGTAGTAGTTGCTGATGAATATGTATTTTATATGATGAGACAAGGATAATATGAATTTTATTTTTAAGAAAATTATTAAGATAATTGTGCATGGTCAAAGGGATTGCCTTAAGTTTTTTTAGCCATGGATGTGAAGTAAATATTTTGTAAGATCCTTAATTTGGTATAACATAAAAACAAACTAAACAAATTGTAGGAATAATTATGAGAGGAAGTTTATGGCACCCAAGGGTTTATGTTCATGCCCATCCACATAATGCTAATGTTAATCTGCATATTTTTTTATGAGTTAATTCTTTAGTGGATGGAAAATAATTTGAAATAAGGTTCATGCTAGGACTATTATAAATCATAATTCCATGCATGATTGAAGGGTCAAATCCAAAAAATACATGTATATATAAAGGATGACTATTTGACCCATGAATAAGTATCTTATGGTCATGTAATATTATAGATAGTCACTAATTTTAAGAATATGATGCCATACTAATGATGTTATCAAGATCATGTTTAGGTTCTATAGTTGATGCTATGCACACATTATATTGATTTTGAGTATCATATTTATGAAATAGGATACTAAAGATATCCAAATGTTTATTGGGTGCCTTCACCAAGACATTTATATTATAAGTATTTCCATATAATTCAATAATTTTTCTATTGTTATATCTTGACTTTTATGGCATAACATATAATAATTATTAGTTGATTTTCCCAATCCCTGATGATAAACATAAAATTAGTTGGGATTATAGTTTTTAGGTAGAGATAGACTTGGATCTTGATGAAGTGATTATTTTTAATAAATTTCATTACATTCTAAAATTTTCTTTAAGAGTTGACTAGGTAAACTAGGTAACCTTGTGAACACTCTCCTTGGCCTAGTATTTTAAGATAAGATTTTATCTTGAGCTTGTGATACTATGTTAATAGTTTTGAACTCATTCTTAGGTTGAGAAAAAATGTTTAACTAGACATTGGTTTGAATGTAAATTTATATTTATATTTGGGAGCATTAGATGTTTAAGAAATTAGTTTATATTTGAGCATATTTGAATATATAAGATTAGTTTCAATGTTGCATAAAGGATGAAAAAGGTCATCAAATGAAGCATAGTTGGTGAACATTACCTTATATTTAAGAGTATTACATAAATATTATAGAATATTCTTTGAAGTTCACTATCGAGAAGTTATGATATATATTAGTAAATAAGATTTTGAATCTAATGATATAAACTATAATGTGTTCATGAGGACCTTACTTGATCTGAGTAATCTATATGAAAGTCACCCTATGGCTAATGGTAATTGAGAAATGAGATCATAAAATATCTAATAGCTCATGCAGTATAGTTATTTCATGTTTAGGTCAAGAATAAAACCATTTTTAAGCATAGGGTTTTAGGCTTTTAGGAAACATTTTGGCCATGAAAATCTCACCATGTTAATAATATATAGACAAGATGTATTGAAATATTTTGTGTAAAGAGGGATTTACTTTTTCATTAATTTTTTTTTAAACATGGGAATATGAAAAGATGGAGGTATAAGGTGTATAAGTATCTCATGCACCAAAGGATAATGTAATATGTCTATAGATGATAGAACATGGTTAGGCTTATTCATTGTTGTTGATACTTATTAAGTTATTGCATTCATTTCATTGAATTTTTGTTTTATTACTGGATGACTATATGCACCAATAGATGTATTATTCCAATTAGTATAAGAATTAGTGTGTCTAAGACCAATATATTGTATGTGAGAATTTTTAGGTAGCATATTTATATTTTGGTTATTAGCATCAGGTGGAAGATTGACCTCATCAATTAGTGTAGAATGCTTGATGACATCACTTAAGGTTTCTTGGGTACAAATATTTTATTTTAGAAAACTTTCGTTTTGTAAGCTTGTGCTAGTTTGGAATATCTTAAGGTTTTATTAAAGGATTATCAGATTTTATATTGTTAAACCTAGCACCATAATGCTCATTATTATTTTTAGATGGTATCTCCTTAAAAAACACTTTTGTAATGTTTACCAAGTTTTAAATGTAAGTGGGAAGCAAAAGTAATTGTTCAAAGTTGTAAGTGCCACCACCTATCCTAGCAATGTGATTAATAGGGATAAATGATCTAAATGGTATAATCATAATATATTACAACATGATGGAACTAGGAAGGAAATGTTAATATAAATACCTCAAAGGTAAAAATATAAAAATCATATCTAAAAAATGATTGACTAAACCTTAAGAGGATGCATGTTTGTGAAAACCTAGGTAAAAATTTACATAATTTAGGTACCTAAAAATAATTTAGGGGTTGGTAATAATGAATGAAAATAATTTAGATCTAAAAATATGATTTGAAATCAACTATTAAATTGTGAAATAAAAAGGGTTGTAAGAAATCCTACGTTGACTGTTAGAAAGATTCATGTTCATAATTTATGTTTATCCTAATTGTGATTTCAAATAAAAAATACAAGAAATAAGACCAAGTGTCAAACATGTAAGATAAATTAAAATAATGAATTCATAAAGAGGTTAATAAATGATCACACCTTGAATGATATATATATATATATATAGTTTTAATCTATATTATGATAATGTCAATTGATCTTATTTAAACTTCTACTTTTTTAGATTTGTGCATTATTTTATGATAGACCTATACCTATATGAGCCTATCCTTGATGAGCCTAACCACAAAAATCCAAACTGATTTGAGTTTACCCCTATCTCATTAGTGTAATAACCATAATTATTTTTTAAAAACCACCAAGATAAACAATTGTGATATAAAAATTACAAACAAAGTTAGCACTAAAAATGTAATGAGATCCATAACTATGTTATAGAAAACACTATTACTATACCAAGTCAATAAATAAACAAGAATTCATTAGGAAACATTTTAACCACTTAGTATTTATATAGAGGTGATTCATTATATGAAAACTCACACATGCCTATATGCTTACTTTCTATATGGACTTCCTAGAAAATCCATCAATAACTTATAAACTCACCCAAGTACCTATATGGACCATAAAATAGTCTATACCTCATTGGATAAGATGATAATATTTCAACACACCAATGCCAAATAAAATTATATTTGATAGAAGAATAATCATACTATGCTTACGTAATCAAGACCTGTCAAACATTTAGATAACATATAGGGATCAATGGAAGGACTATTTCCAAAATTAATACAATAATAAGTAGTTTTTATCAAAACCCTTCAATTAGTTTTGGTACTAGTGAGACTATATGCAAGTGCTTTCCATGAAATCATTATACCATGACCATCATAAGGATCATATCACTTGTGTATTTATACTAGTGGGTTGGCATTATTACAGATTTATCTTAGATACACATTTATTCTTAAGGTTTAGACAAGTCTTATTAGGTTCATCATGATGGATGTAACTACATAATTAGACAGCACATCATGTATCATTTTCAAATTATATTATACATGTTGCTTATTAACCATATTGTAAACTTTAAAATAGAGATTAAAGCCTTGCTTCCAATCTATATGTGTCACTTGGTCAATATGCAAGCAATGTAGATACATCAGATTATAATAATATATAATTCATTTTTATCTTTATGTTTCAACAACCATGCTTATGTTAGTCATAATAACATTCATAAAATTCACCACCAACCCATGGTACAGATTGGGATTAGATACTAGTTTTGTCTTTAAAAAAGGTGATAAATAAAATAGTTTTCTTTTAGACATTTAATAAGTTAAGTTATTTACACTAAGTCAATGTAAATTTTAAGTATGCCTATGTCAACCTAATTATTTGATTAAGACATAATATTGTCATTAATTATTGTAATAATTTATTTACTCATGACAATAGGAGTCATTTGTACTTGGTTGTTATGATCATAAGTATTATGCATTATTCTAAATTAAATGATGATTCAACAAATTTTATTCCTTTTTAATAATGTATATAGAAATTATTAACCTACTTGTAGGTTATTTTTCTTAAACTTCATGTTTATTTTACAAGTTTAGACCCAAGACTAAAGCATTTAATGGAATCTATATTTGGAACAAATCCAATTTATTTTTATCATTTCCAAATTTCATGTAAAGTATGAGCTTATATAACAACTAGACAAACATGATTTTTTAGTAATCCAATTAATGAATGTTAACTTATTTTAATGCACTTTAAGATCTAAATAGACCAAAGTAGATAATTGAATTGAAATCAAAAAATATGATCACATTCAAATTTTAGTATATCCATCTAAACATTTGGACCAATAATTAATACTTAACGACTTATAAATATATTGTCATGTATAAATAAATATTTGTATTTAGAAACACAATAATAATTAGATAAGCTTGAGTATTCTTTTCATGGTAAGGTAATCACAAGAATTCCAACATTCTAACTTGAAAATAATAACCATACACTTCTTATGAAGACATAATCTTTTGTTCATAATTTCATCAAGAGTTTGTCACTTTGATTAAATGATAAGCATATTTTTAAAAATAACCAATAAGTGTTATTATATATTTCATTATCAATAACAAAATTGAATGTATCTATTACCATTCATCAATATGTAATAAAAACTGTATTTAATAGTTTATATATTAACACTTTTAGCTTCATAATCAACATCTTATGACAACTCTCCATCATATAAATCATGATAAACTAATATTTCAACATATCTAAAAGAGACAACAAAGTTCCTCAAAACCTTATGTATGATATCATACTAAGCCGAGTAATAAGATAAATGAACAACATGGATATTATACATCATGAATCAACTTGAATACCAACTAACTTGTTTATGAATTAAAATAATAGAAGTATCACTAATTACCATAGCTCAATGAATAAAATATAATAAATGGAGATCATACAACATAATAAACTTAATCAAATTTACTCCCACTATAAATAATGCAATCAAGAATACATATAATTAAATTAATGTTCTACATACAAGTCCAATGAAGTAAACCTACCTCTTAGTCCCAATGAGCTCATCTATAAGTAGTTCTAAACCACCCCAACCATTAGTTGGTTGTAAATCAGAGAAACTTAGTAAAGATGAAGAAATGACACAAAAAAACATTTTGATCTTGAATCAATAAACATTAAATAAAAAATTAAAATCATGATGTGTTCACATTCCAACTCACAAATATTCATTACCATGGCACTTAATCTAAAGGATATAGTTCATCATACTGAGCTTCATGATTTGAGACTCATATTTTATTCAATGAATACAACCTAAACCTCAAAAATTTACTTCATGTAACCCATGCATTAAATGCTAATGCTTCAAAACTAACTAAGCCAATATATGAACATGGTTCTCAAACAACATTAAATTATAATAGAAGCTCAACAAACTCACTAGATTATGGAAGTGAAGTATAAAAATGATATCCAAATAAAACCTTAAACATTTAATTAAAGAAATATCACTCACATAAATGAGTTCATGAAATAGGTAAACCACCAATAGTCATGTACTTGATACCAAAATTTAAAAATATAACTTTCAATCATAAAATCATAACATACAAAGATGTTATCAATAACCTGAGTCAAAACCCAACAATCCAAATTGACCCATAAATTGAAATCATAACATAATGATAAAATAAAATCTTTATTTAAGTCAAAACACTAATGATAGAGAAAACTCAGTCCACTTATTTCCTTCAAAATTTCCAAGAAATGATTGTAGATTATTTAAAAACTTACAATGATGATTCATCAAATAAAGAATTATTTCATTTATAGTAAAATAAAGAAATCATTCTTTAAGACCCAAATAATAATAACCCAAAAAAATAATGGTATTTTGAATGGTAATAATAACCCAAAAAAATTCAACTCCAGGTCTAACTAAAAACCATATAACCAATGTATTAAAAACCCTATGGTTAAATAAAAAAATAGTCCACAAAATAAGCATGGGTGCAAAGGCCACAATAATGCATTGCCTCCAACACCGATAATTTACATAGAAAAGAGAACCCAAATTCCTAAGGATGTAGGGTTTCTATTATATATACATACATACATATATATATATATATATATATATATATACATATACATATATATATATATATATATATATATATATATATATATATATATATATACATATATATATATATATATATATATATATATATATATATATATATATATATATATATACATATATATATATATATATATATAGATATATATATATATATGTATATATATATATATATATATATATATATATATCAATATATATCATATTGTTTATCCAAATTCAAACCAACAAGAGTAATAAAGAGAACACAAAATAAATTTGAACACCTACATGTGTTGGAGAAACAAAAATGAAAAAAATTACTTGGATGCCTAAAAATTTATGTAATAAATTTACAGTCACCTTTTCTTCTCCTACATTTTTCTTTTATTTATCCTCCAACTTTTCCAATTCTTAGTCCATTTTATAGCTTGCTATATAAAGGAGGAAAATACAAAAAAATTCCCAAAAATCTTTTCCCCATGGTTGAAAATCATATCCATAACTCTATTTGAAGTCCCCATGAAAACCTCCAACCATAATGGCTATCAATTCCCTCTACACTTCCTCATGGTAGCCATAGGTAAAATAATTTAGTAGATTTCCCCAAGCTAGGGATTCTCCAAAAATGGTCAAACTAAATGAAACATAACAACTATATAACCCAAATGGAAGGATCTCAACCTATTTGCCTCGAGAGAATTAAAAATTACGAGAATAAAAAATTACAAAGAATATAGTATTTTCCATGAAAATCTAAAACTAAGACAAGTCCATGGTGGTACATGGACCCTTTTGGATAGTGTGAGTTCTAGTCAAAAGTGATTATGACATAAAAATATAAAGCATGCCTCTAAATACCTTAGTAATAATGAAAACCAAACATAATAACCAAATCATGCAAGATAATGCAAAGCCATAATAATAAAACAAAATATAAGTTATAACCACTCCATTCAAACAAGTAACTGGCCATCTTTCATGAGTCAAAAATAAAACAAATAAATCATGAATAGAATTCAAGATTCTTAAGAATGAGTAAATGAATGACACCATAAATAATAATGAAAGATGGCACAAATGACCAATCGATAACATTATATGAAATAAAATCTTAGATTGTTTTCATAGCTCAAAGTTTCATTTCTTTGTCTTTTTCCATCTTACTTGACTATTTGGGTCTGAATGTAACCTAGCTCATGTACCTATCCATGCAGTCACATAATAGACCATCAATAGTATCTAAACATATAAGGAGAAATAAATGCACTGGATAACCATAACATAATTAAATAGTAATCCAACTAAATTGAAGTAACAATAAATTAGTAACTTTAGTAGTATTTAATATCCTCATGTAATAAATTTTTTTATAACATCAAAATGGCCTATCAAGAACACAACTTAATAATATACCAAATTATACAACTAAATCAAATAAACAATAATAATTTATTAGTAGGTTATTTTAAAATATCCCAAAAGAGAAACTACTAATCATCTAGCTCAAGCAAGTAAAACAAAATAGGGTCATGACATCCTCCTCCAAGTAAATAAGAGCCATCCCAATGATTAAAATAACCAAGGATAATGTTGCTTAAAATAACTATCATCTTCCCACATAACATTTCTTTTAGAAAAAGGATCCCATTGGACTAGAGTTTGGGAAATATCATGATTTCTTAGTCTAAGGATATGATGGTCCAAGATTCTCATTATTTCCAACTATATATTTTCCTCTTTTAAAATCAAAAGGTCAGTCCAATCCGGAACATGAGAAGGATTAGGCATGTATTTTCTTAATAATGCAACATAAAAAACATCATGAATCTGAGATAAAGAAGGAAGAAGGGATAGTTTATAGGAAACAATACTAATTTTCTCCAAAATTTCAAAGGGTCCAACGAACCAAGGAGCTAGTTTGGAATATTTTCCAAACTTTATTTAACTTTTTTATGATATAACATGTAGAAAAACTTTGTCACCAACTTTAAATTCCCGTGGTGACCTCTTTAAATATGCATAGCTCTTTTTTCTATAAGAGGAAACCTTAAGATTTTTCATAATGATTTCCATTTGTCTATCATATTCTTGAAGAAATTATGATTATAAATAGTTCTATTTTATAAACTTTCCCAACCAAATGGATTTCTACATTTATGCCCATACAGAGCTTTGAATATATCCATTTTAATCACAGAATGATATGTATTATTATAGGCAAAATCAACTAAGTGTAAATAATCTTCCCATTGACCTTGTTGATCCATCACATACATTCTTAACATGTCTTCAATAATTTGATTTAGCCCTTTTGTCTAACCATTCATTTTTGGGTGATAAGACAAACTAATTTTCAATCTTGTACCAAAAGTAACAATCAATGTTTTCCAAAACTTTGAGGTAAAAAGTTTATATTTGTCATAAATAATAACTTCAAGAATTCCATGCAACCATACTATTTATTTCATAAACTATTTTTAAAACGTAGATGCACTATCAGTTAAATTTATAGTAATGAAATGGTCAAGTTTGGTAAATTTATCAATTACAATCAAAATATTATCATGTTTGCTTCGATATTTTGGCAATCCAACTATAAAATCAAGAGAAATAATAAACCACTTACCTTATAGAGCATCATGAGGATACAATAGTCCTTTTAGATGGTAATGTTCAACTTTCACATGGTAACATTTCAAGAATTTTACCACAAAGTTAGAAAATTCATGTTTCAAAATAGGTCAATAATATAGCCTTTGTAACTCGTGTGTCATCTTCATGACACAAGGATAAGCAAAATTCAGTGTTGTATTCACTTATTTCAATAAAATATTCCTTATTTCACTAGAATTATGCACATAAATTCTATTTGTGTGTCTAATTAAACCATCAAAATCAATAGAAAATTTAGAAAAATTCTTTTCTATAGGATCATCATCCAAACATGCACTTAATTCTTAAAAAATCCATCAAAATGTTTTTATTCTAGAATTTTAGTTCTGAGATTATTATGTAGAATATACAAGGCAACAAGATACATGCATTGACTAAGTGAATTATCAACATGATTCTCCTTAACTCTCATATAATAAATAACCATATAGAAATTACTCAAAAATTATAGCCATCTATGCTAGCATGCATTCATATCATATTGGGAAAATAAGTATTCCAAGCTATGATGATCAGATTTTACTTTAAAATGCTTACCCAACAAAAAGTGTTTCCATTGATTTAAAGCATGAAAAATGGTAGTAAGTTCCATATCATGAGTTGTGTAATTTTTCTCATGATATTTTAGTTTCCATGACTCATAATACACAACTTGACCATCCCAAGTTAACACACCACCCAAGTCTTCCTTGGATGCATCAACCCAGATTTCAAAATTACCATTAGGATATAATATAATAAGTATAGGTTCTATTGTTAATAGATTTTTAATTTCTTCACATTTAAAAGTTCAAGCATACTTCTTACCCTTGTGTTGCAAGGAATTTATTGGCTTATCCAACTTTGAAAATTTTAACAAACCTTCTATAATAACCAACCAACCCCATAAAGATGCATACTTCATATATATTTTAAAGAGAAAGCCATTATTGGATAGCCTTAATCATAGTTAGATCAATAACAATACCGGTCTTAAATATTATGTGACCCAAATAATGAATCTCATTTTGGAAGAAAGAACACTTAGGAAAACTTACTATATAATTTATGTTGTTTTAGCCTTTACAACCTAAAACACAAATGTTTTGCATGTTCAACTATATTTTTATAATAAATTAGTATGTCATCAAAAAACTATACAATAAACTTGTCTATAAAATATATAAATAAACTATTCATAAGTTTTATAAATATCATAGGTGCATTAGTTAGGCCAAAGGGCATTATCGTAAACTCAAAATATCCATATTGAGTTCATAAAGTAGTCTTATGGATGTTTTCTTCCTTGATTCTCAACTGATGATAACTTGATCTCACATCTATCTTGGAAAAAATAATTGCATCCTTCATTTGATCAAATATATCATCTATCCTTGGCAAAGGATAATGATTATTAATAGTAACCTTATTAAACATGTGGTAATGAACACAACCATAAGGTCCTATCTGTATTTTTCACAAACACAATAGATACACCCCAAGATGACACATTTGGCCTAATGCTTCCATTTTCTAGCAGTTCTTGTAGTTAAGATTTAAGCTCCTATAAATATGCCACATTAATTTAATATGGCACCTTAGATGCATAGGTTACCCCTAACATTAAATCAATAGAAAATTCAAATTCCCTCTTAGGAGACAACATAGGTATTTTTTATATTAAAACATTAGAAACTTCTTGTAAAAATGAATATTATTGGAATGTTATTTCAATTATAGGTGTTTTTTACTGCATCTATACAACATATAATTTGCATCCCTTACATAATATTTTATTCAGTTGTAAAGATGATAGTAGCTTGCATACTTTAAACTTTAATAACCCTTGTATCATTAATAAATTTTCCATGTCATCACCATATTTTATCACTTTATTATAGAAGTCTAGCTTAGATTTATGTTGCTATAAGCAATCGATACCAAAAATAACATCATAAAAATTAGGGGGAGCTATGAAAATGTTAACTTTAGTCTGAAAATTGACTAAGTCTAAGCTTACTTATTTAAGACATCTAGAAACTAGCACCCTCTTGCTTGAATTGAACTCAACATCCCAACCTTCCCTCAATGTCATAGGGTTTAAATTATAACTATTTACTATCTTAAGATTAACAAAGCTATCAGTTACTATCAAATCAAACAAAATGGAAACATAAATATTATTTAGGTTACCTTTAATTTTGATAGGGGTGGTATGAAAATCTATAGTTCTATTATCCACCACTGTATATACCCCATGGTTGGATGATTTACTCAACTTCAGCTTAGGACAATCCTTGTGATAATGATTATTTCCACATTCAAAGCACACTACAGTCCTTTGGGGTGATATAGGAATGGTATTTTCCCTAGTGGTAGGTATATTTTGACCACCTTGGGTCTGATTTCTCTTAAAAGTTATAGCCTTAATTTTTTTTTGAATTTTGAACTTTTGATTCTACCCTTGAAATTTATTAAAACCACTGGTGCTCCTAGTAAATATGTGCTTTTGATCAGATTTCTTAAAATTCTTGGGTGAAGGGGACAAATTATTAATTATTAACTATTATCTATTTTTTAAAAAATTGCCACACCTTTTGATGAGCTTTCTTTTTCTCATCTACTTAATGATCATATTCAATTGTAGTAGTTAGAGTCTTAGGGTTAGTCATATTGACATCATCCATCAAAATTTCCTTCAATCCCAACTTGAATTTAGTCACTTTAGTTTCTTCATTATTCATGTAGTTAATATGATGCAAAAGTTTTAAAAAATTATGTTCATACTTAGTTACTAACATATTTTCTTGCTTTAATAACTAAAAATTAGTTATTTTCTATTCTTTCAAATTTGAGCTAAGATACCTCTTTCTGAACCACCTTTCAAAAGTAGGCCAGTTAAGACTCATTGGCTAGTATCCCTCTAGGGCATAAAGATGATTCAAATAAAAAAATTTAGCTCCAACTAACTGATATGAAACTACTCTTGCCTTCACATTAGAGAGTATATTATGCAAATTAAAGTACTTTTGTAGGTTAACCAACCATACATCAATTCTATCACCTAATTGTTCACCTCAAAATGTTGGTGGAGAATTTTTTTTAGTTCCTTTATAATGGGATCAACCATATTTATAGGGTTGTCTTAGATTTATTTCTCACCACTTTTCACTTCTTTTCCAAGAGGTAATTCTTTAGGTGGAATACCCTCTAAACTATTAAATTTGTGTTTTTGGGTTTCTAGATTATTTTGAAGTGTATTTAAAGCAATCAATATTCCATTCAAAACTACTTCTTGGTTAGCATTAGGATTATTTTCATCATGGTTAGGGGATCAAACATTACTACTAGCATTATTGAGAGGAGATTCCTCTCTTTCAAGAATATTGGCCTTACGACCTCTACCTTTACCTCTACCTCTACTAGGGTTAAAATCCCTCAGGTTGTTGTCTACCATTTCATAACTTGTTCTCACCATATCAAGGTGAAATAAACAACTAATTAATCAAAATAATAAGTAACATTCCCCAAAGTTCCCTAGAGAAGTTAACCTAGATCTGATACTACTATGTAATAACCATAATTTTTTTAAAAACCAATGAGATAAGCAACTACTATATGAAAATTACAAAAATAATTAGCCCAAAAAATGGAATGAGATCCATAAATGTGTTAGAGCCAACATAGGTACTAGACCATGTCAATAAATCAATAATGACTTCATTAGGAAGTGTTTTAACCATTTAGTATTAAGATAGAGGTGAGCTAGTGTATACACACACATTCCTATCCATGTACTTTATATATGGCATTCTTAAGAAAATTTTCAATAACTTATAAAATCACTTGAATACCTATATAGACCATAAAATATTATGTACATCATTGGATACGTTAGGAAGATTTCAACACAACAATGTAAAAGAAAATTAGATTCAACATAAGAATCATCACTTGCATAAGCAAGACCTACTAAACATTCAGATAATAGGTAAGGATCAAGGGAAGGACTATTTACAAAAGCAAAAAAATAATAAGTAGTTCTTATCAAAACCCTTCATTTAGTTTTGGTACTAGTGAGACCATACACAAGTGCTTTCCATGACATCATTGTACCAATACCATCATAAGGATTACTGCACTTGTGCATTCATACTAGTGGAATATCATTATTATAGATTTAGATTAGGTACACATATTAATTCTTAAGGTTTAGATAAGTTTTATTAGGTTTGTCATGATGGATGTAACTACACAAATAACCAACACATCATGTATCATTTTATAATTAAGTTTATGCATGTTGCCTATTAGCCATCTTACAAACCTTGGAATAAAGATTAAATCCTTGCTTCTAATCTATATGCATCACTTGGGTCAATATGTGAGCAATGTAAATGCATCAGATTATAATAATATATACATCATTTTTATATTTATGTTTCAATAACCGTGCTTAAGTTCTGCATAAGAACATTTATAAAATTCACCACTAGCCCATGGTATAGATTACGATTAGATACTAGTTTTGTTTTCAAGAAAAGATACTAAATAAAATATTTTGATTTTAGCAATTTAATTTTTTTTTGTTATTTAAATAAGTCCATAAGATTCATAAGTATGCCTATATAAACCTAATTATTTGAAAAATACATACTATTGTAATTAATTATTATAATAATTTATTTATTCATGACAATAAGATTCATTTGCACATGGTTGTTATAACCATAAGTCATTCATTATTCCAAATTAAATAAATTATTCAACAAATTTGATTCATTTCTAATAATGTATATAAACATTCATAACTTGATTTTAGGTTATTATTCTCAAACCTCATGTTTATATCACAAGTTTAGACCCAAGACTAAAGCATTCAATAGAATATATATTTGGAACAAATCTAATTTATTTTTATCATTTCCAAATGTCATGTAAAGTATGACCTTATACAATAATTATCAAAGCATGCTTTTTAAATAATACCATTAATGAATTCTCACTTATTTTAATGTAATTTAAGATCTAAATATACCAAAGTAGATAATTGAATTGAAATCAACAAATATGATCACATTCAGATTTCAGTATATCCATCTAAACATTTGGACCAATAATTAATACTTAACAAATTTTAAATCTCTTTTCATGTATAAATAAATAAATGTATATAATAACACAATATAATAACTAGATAAACTTGAGTATTCTTCTCAAGGTAAGGTAACCACAATAATTTCAACATTCTAACTTGAAAATAATCATCATACAGTTCTTATGAAGACATATTTTTTTTTCATAAATTTGTGAAGAGTTTGTTACACTGATTAAATGATAATAATTTATTATAAATACAACTAATAATTTCTCTTACATATTTAATTATAATAAAAATACTAAATGAATGTATCTATTACCATTCATCATTATGTAATTGTTTTTTTGAGTTGTATACACACCAAAAAACATATATGAGGTAACTTCTAATGTTTTGGGATACCTAAAAAGATTGACTTCACTATGGGGCACATGTTATAGGTATTGGGTCTAGAAATGAGTTGTGGTGGAATGGAAATGAGCAAAGCAACTATCAACCTAGATGGATTAGATGTGGATATGGATCTTAGATACACTTGGGTTGACTAGGATGGTGATGAAGATGGATTTATCCCAAGGTAGAAAAAGTTGAAATAAACCACAAAAAGGAGGATATGGTAGGGTATAAAATAAGGTCTACAAATAAGGAACATGAATTCTTTCTAGCCATATATAAAATATGGACAAATTCCAAGGAACTAATGCTTGTTGATGACTACTTTAGCACACACAATTGACAAACATAGTGAAAAAGTATGAGGCATACAAAGCAATTAACTCCAAGTTATTAACTAAAGGTTGATTTTCATCAAGAATATTCTAACATTTATTAACACAAGATTATAAATAATACCAAAGATCAACTTTGACTAGCTATAGCTTAGTCTAGGAAGTTTCATCAAGTGACATTTCTACACAAATTTTTAAGTAAGTTAGATTGCTATAATAAAAAAAGATATATCAACCCAAAATTATTGATACACATTTCAATTTATAAAAATTTACTAATCAAATATAAGATACTTGAGACTTTTATTAAATATATAAATAAATACTAAGTTACCAACTAGATAAAAATGCATAAACACTATAACACAAACATGAAATAGATAGAGTGATTCATGCAACACACATTTTTTATAACAACTAGAAGGTCTCTATCTGTATTGAGTATCAAAATTTCTCCTCCCTTTGGAATGTGGGAGATACATGTATATATATAAATATATATATGATTGGGATGGGGATGCCTCATCCCTATCTCCCCATTAAAAGTTTTTGTACCACCCTTCATATACCTCATGAAGAGTTATGTATAACACACATAGCTATGAAATTACAACTATCCACAAGAGATAAAAACTATTATAACAAAAATTTGTTACAAATGACTAGTGTAATTACAAAGGAAATTGCCTACGAGGAGGTGGTTTCCATTGTTGACACTTGTGTTTTGGTAGTCATTGTAGCTATGTTTGAACCAACCATTTTAGAAGTGGTTACAACTGAAGTCATCATTGAAGCCTAATTGGCCACTTGAATTTGTGATTAGAGGGCATGGCTCTCTTGAAAATTTATCTCAATTATCCTTAAGTCTAATAGGGATATTTTGAAGAGCTAAGGAAGTCTATTTTTAAATATATTATGTGATTTCAATGCATTCCCAATATCCACATAGAGAGTCTCTATGTTAGGGACCCTAATTATAGAAAAATTTATCAACTAATACAAATCATCATGGTTCTTATTTACTATGACCTCAACCTCCACTTTAAAACTATTAGATGCTATTTAGAGGAGGTATTCAAAGATGGATCTAAGGACCAATTCTCCACTTTGGCTAGTTACACCAATAATTCTTATTTCTCCCAAATTTGTAATGGATTTCCCTTTGTGTCTAATGAGTTTATACACTATATTCACATATCTTGATGCCATTCTATCATACCGTATCTTCTAATTGATTTATAGTTTTGGGCCCATGTTGCATTTAGAGTAGTTATTAGGTTCAAGTGACTATAGGCCTTGGTCCTAGATGCTTGGCTTAAAAAGTGGAATTTGGCCTCCTTATTCTTCATGTCTTCTCCAAGAGAGAATATATCTCCCCATTTGGGTTTTGACTTCCTCTTTGCGTCTCTTATCAATTAGAGGGTATCATATAGCTTTTAAGCTACTCCTTGTACATTTCCTATAAGGTATTTTAAAGGTTATATGGTACTTGTTTCTTGTAAGGCTTCCATAGAATGATCATAGCCTCTAAACATCTCATTTATTACTCCCCCTATAGAGTCCACAAAGGTTTAAGGGTATTCTTTGTGACCACCCATGTTATAGGGAAGAGTTATTCTCTTAGTTAAAGAGAACATGTCTTCTCTTTGGTCAAGTTCCACCTACTATCCCTCAAACATTATGGTTTTTATTTTTATCTTACTCATAATATTAGTGTAATTTTTGAAATAATACTTGACTATTAGATGCTCCACAATGACAAGATCTTGCCTACCTTCTTCTGCTTGTATTTTATGGATCCATTCTAGGACATTTAAGGTGATTGGTTATGGTGAGGTAATTGTGCTATATGGATAGAATATGAAGACCACCCAAGGAAAAACATGGGCTTAGGAGAAGATATTCCTAGTTGTGGGAAAGGGGGAATATATCTCCTCCATCTAGTGACCTTATTGGGGGCCACTATGTCAATTATCAACTTCCATTTTCTGACCTTTTTGATGATGTAATAGTAGTTAATTATTCTTGGGTTACTTGGCCAATTGGTATGTCCAATTAGGTGGATGATTAGGAAGGAGTAATTTGGGAATAAAAATGGTGGCAGAGTCTAAACTCTCAATGTGCACATGTTTATTATGCCTAGAGGGATGAGGGCTAGGGGAAAAAAATGAATAAGTGGAAGGGGTGCTAAGAAATCTTTGTAAACAATCTATTATATATGTATATGGAATCCTAATGTGGGCTGGGGGGTGACATAATCTTATCTATAGGAGTTAGGACTGGGGTTTGAAAAATTGGCACTATAGTTACCTAGGTAGTCTTGGAGATAGTTGTCATAGTGCCAACTATAATAGTAGAATTTGAAAAAATAATTGGGGAAAGAGGAGCATGAACACATACCCCTTATGTAGTAGTGATTGGGGGGAATTTTTCTAAAGACAAAACTATTGTGTTAGGTTCTACAAGTATTGGAAATATGTTTTTCGAGTACCCTTATGTTGAAGTTATAGGTTTAGACTCTGACTCATCTCCATTACCTTCATCTAGAATCTAAAGTAGATTAGTTAAGACTGAACTAGTCTTTAAAACCTCAATGTCTCTTGATAGAGTTTCTTCTTCTATCAACCATCCATCTGTAAGATCACTTTTAGTGGTCTCACTAATAGTCTCAAACAATGATGTTTATATCTAAAATTTCCATTCTTATTCAGTGAACCATTCTTCATCATTATCTAATATATATAGGGGTTATGATTCTTTAAAACCTTTCTCCTTAATCATTTTCTCATCTATTTTCTCCTCCTAGGTTTCTTTTGTTAGTGTGACCTAAGGATAAACTGAAGGGGACTTCTAATTCATCTTGTACACAAATGGGGGTATAGTGGGAGTGGAATCTGGTGATGAAAGGGGTGAAGTATTAGCGAGTGAAACTTAAGGGGTAATAGGTGGTAATGAGGTGAGGGTATAAATGGTTTTTGGAGGAGAACTTGGGGGTGTAGACATTGTTTATGGGATGGATAAACTGATGGAAGATGTGGTTTAAGGGTTTGAGTTGGGTATAGTGATGGGGCCAAACCATAAACATAGATAAGGAAATATGGGATACTTACCCACTATTCCATGGTGAGTGGAAGAAACGGTAACATGGAAAAAGGTCCACTAGACTAATTTACACTTGTAGTACTCAATGTAGTGGCAACCCAGTGAGGAAGAGTGGATACTATCATGGTTAGTGTAATGGTGATCACTAGGTTGGGACATTGAGGAGGAACCTAGTTGATTTATTGTTATACCATCATAGACACCTACCCAAATATACCATCATACTCCTATCCTTGAATCTCATTCTATGAGAAGATTTTTGAAGGGGGATTTAAAGTCTAGTGTTTTTTCTTAATTCTCAAAGCATTTTCCTTAGTGGTATTTGCATTATATTGAATATATCTAGACACCACCATGGACATATTTAATTTTTTCATCCTTTTTTTAACCTTTAAATCATTTAGGAAATCCATGAATACTTTGTCATGTGGATATGACATATGGTCATAGTAAATATTCACCCTGACTCTAAGTGTATCCAGGTGGTTCCAAACTCTCTTTCTTGGATCCCACTCCCTATAGGGTGCCCACTTGGGATTTTAGGATGTCTTGGTCTTTCTTGATGGGTGAAAATATTCTCATTTGGTATACTAAATTTGGCCAATGATGATGGAAGTTGGGTGGACCATTCCCTGTCTGGCATTTCTTAGTGTAACATCCATATAATTTTCTAATTAAGCCATAATTTCCTGTTCTACCACCTTATTTGGAACAAACTAAGGAAGATACATGAGAAGGGCCTTGGTCCTCTATATTATAAAAAATATGAAATCTAGATAAATCTAGTATCTACCAATACTTTCAATATTTCTTATGATATGGTCAAATAATCTAGGCATATCCTTGACATAAATGACTTGGTGTGCCATTGGATAGAAAGTCTCTATCACCCTAGTCATGCTCTTCCTAAATTTGTGGATGAGAAGAATATTGAATTCATCAAAAATTTAGTTCTTGTGATACTCAAAGGATGTTTACTAGGGTTCTTTGAAAGATGAGTGGATTGTCCCAGTTATAACATCCACTAGATAAGACATCATATAGAAATTACCATTTGACTAGTTATCTAAGCTACTAACTTGGTGGATCAAATTCACACTAATGATTTATACTATGGTAATGATCTTGGTGGATGTGAGGATGGTGTTTAGTATGGGAATCCAAACCTTATTGATGTAGGTTATGCTTAGGAAACCATAAATTATATTTAACAAGGCCATGGGAATTCTGATTCTTGGCTTGAAAATGACAATTAGAATAACATAGATGAGAACCTTGATTATGAAGGTGTTTGGGTCTCTTGTAAATTATTGTAACTTATTGGTTACATTATTTGTATACATCTAATGGCTAACTATAGACTGGTTATAGGGTGCTCTAGGGCTAAGGAGTTGGTACTACTTCTCAAAGGCACACCCATTAACATAGGTCATGGGTGTGTTGCATTGATAGAAATGTAGAATTTTGCCATAAATTTATCCATTTGTAAATAAATCATAGACTAAGTCAATGCAAGGCATCACCTCTAGTTTTTACACTATGTCATATAGGCCCACTAATTTAATTTCTTCCAAATCTTATCTCTATCTCTGTGTAAAGGCTAAGAGATACTCCTTAGAGCCATAGGGCTCTACTGCCTCAACCTCCTCCCATATATCTGAGTAGTGTTTAAATTTATGATTGAGAAAAACCATATAAAACTTCATATCAATTTACTATTTAGACCCTACAATAGAATATGGAGAGGGGGAAGGTGGAAGGCATGAAGCACAATTCATGGTTATGCACTTAAGCTCTAGTTCTATAAAGCTTTGGCACTTTTTTCTATTTAGGATAGAGATCAAATTTGCTTTTGCAATTGTTAGTTTGATGGAAATGTAATTTTAATTGACTTAGATGATTGCATGTATCACCTCTTAGATTTTATATCCCTACTAAATTAAATGTATTTAATTGGTTAATTCATGTAGATTAATGGCATCATTGGCCTTTTGGATCCTTTTCCTTTTTCAATAGTTTGAATTTGGCTAGTGAATTATTACCTTTTATGAACCTTGATATCAAGTTTTTTCCCTCTTTTACCCCAAGTGTTTTGTAAAATCCACTTGACACTTGTCACACTCCCACTTCTTATAGAAGTATGTCTCCCTATTACTTGGCCATCATGTCATTTTAGGGATACATGGTGAAATTTTTCCATACTACTACCTTGCATTTTTACTATTTCAAGCCTACAGGATTATGATACTTAGAAAAATCCTATGATCTCACATTCCCCAAGATTATTGTACCATAATTTATATTTTTTCAAGTTCTAGGTGAGAAGGATGAGACACATGTCATCATCTCAGTGCTCCATTCACTCAAAATACTTAAAAAAATTTGGACTATTTTGATGGTAGTGGGGTTATGGGATTGAGGCACATGGATGGTTATCACTACTCTATTTGTCTAAAAATTATGTATATTGAAACTTTGATCTTATCGGTCACCAAGTGAGAAGGATTATGACATGTGTCATCATCTTAGTGTTTTACTACCCCATGAGTCTTTTTGAAGTTTCTAAGTATCTAAATGCCATATATTAGTGAGCTATCACCATGTGACACCAATTTTTTAAAATATTAAAGTGTGAAATATGCCAAGGTAGAAATACTTGTAGAAGTGCTGAAGAACAAAATGTCTATGGGAAATGATAGAGGAAAGTGTCAAAGAATAAAATTTTGAATGGAAATGTACTTGGTATAGCTCCTAGGAACCTGCATACTTAGGAAACTTATAAAATCCATTAATAGTTTATCCAAAACAAAATAAGTAATGAAAACTTGGATAATCAAAAAAGTGGAAATTTCATTAATATTATAATGAACATATTCTAAAAAAGAAACCTAGACACAAGGACTTTGGAAACATCCTTTCCTATTAAATACTGATGAGTACCAATAAATAATTTCCTCATCATGACCAATTTATTTCAGGCTGAAATGGGCCCTTATTCAATTTTTTTGAGAGTGGGGTATGTTGAGTGCAACAAATGATGAATTATAGCGGGAATATTCTAGAGTATTAAAGAATCCTATAATATTTGGTTTACACTTATAAAATAATCATGAATCCTTTCACAAGAGAATAATCAAATTAGAAACATAAAAGAGACTCCTAATAAATCCTATGCAACATACTAATTCTACCCATACCTTGGATCTATGTGTGATAGAGTGAATTGATTTTACCATTGTTTTGAGACTTTTAGCAAAGACTTGGAATAAACCATAGGTTTCACTATTATTTTATTGAAGTGCATAAAAAAAATTGGGAAGATCAAATATTGCTCTACTACCAGAAATATGTTTATAGCTCCAATAGAGATACCTTAGATTTCCCCCTTTTCTTCCCTTATAATCTTTCATGATTCTTGATTCATTGATCTTATTTCATCATGGGAGTCTTGGATCACCTTTATATTTTATTTTGGGCTTATTTGATCACTCGTTAGGATGGATTGGTCCCATTTTTTCTTTTTGTTGAATGTGAATAGAATAGAGGGTTAGGAATCCTTGTGAGATGGTGTATGTAGAATAAGAAATTAAGGTTAACAAAATCTCCTTATTAGTATTGTCCATATATATGGTTATTATCCTAAACAATAATTAGCATGGAAAGTGTGTTTGATCAAAAGAATGAGAAAACTTTCTTAATTTTCATGAAATATTGAGAATAACTTTCACACAACTAATAAGAGTATTTAAATGCAATATGATTATGACTTAGTTTTCTTTTCATACATGAATCTTGAAATATCAAACCTTGGGATGTAAACATATTTTCCATAAACCAATTAGTTTACTCTATTTTAG
This sequence comes from Torreya grandis, assembly GCA_037957365.1. Lineage (NCBI taxonomy): Eukaryota > Viridiplantae > Streptophyta > Pinopsida > Cupressales > Taxaceae > Torreya > Torreya grandis. The sequence goes on along the minus strand of JARHVA010002848.1, from coordinate 2,256,657 downwards.
GCTCTTCCTTCCCCTCTATTCTCTCTTTTGGGAATGCAACATGTAATCTTAGGCCACACATGAGGAACATTGTGATTTGGTTATCAATTTGATCACTCAGGGAAGAGTTAGTTAGGTTTCTTTGAGAAAAAGACATCTAATTTACAAAATAGGAAACTAACCTAAAGAAACACAATGCTAAAATTAAAAGATGAAAACTAACTTAAAAACTATAAAACCTAATCTAACTTTTACCTCTACAATGGTCTCCTTTATTCAGAAACATCCTCAGTGGGAGTAGTTTTGAAGTAGTGCTTCAAATATTTACCATTTATTGGGAAGGTTAGGTTATCACCTTCAAGGTGTTTTAGATAAAAAACATAATTAATTAAGATTTTATACACTTGATATGGTCTACTTCACAAGGGAGTGAACTTATCATGATGTCCCTTATTCTCATAGGATTTATCTAATAGAAGAACTAGGTCTAAGATTATAAAGGGTTTAATCTTGGACCTTTTATCAAACCACCTTTTGATGATGTCTTGGTGTCTATTGAAGCTTTACAATACTTTAGTTCTTACATATTCTAGTTGGACTATATCCAACAATCTAGACTAGACCATTGGATCTTCTTCCATATACTCTTGCATAAACTAATATGTTGGGATATTAAGAGAAATAGGGAAGACAAACTAATTTACATATATCAATAGGAAGGGTGAGGTATTGAGGGCCTATTTTTTCCTTGTTCTATTTTCCCATATTGCATATTTTAGTAGTAAGTGCCATTCTCTTGATTTATCTTGGGTTAAATTTTTAATGGCATCCATCAAGTTCTTGTTGGTAAAATTTACTACTACATTTCCTTAGGGATGGTAATTTAAAGAGGACTTAATTGTAATATGATTATTTTAGTCCCATTCAATGAATTAAATAGATTGAAAATATGGGCCCTTATAACTAACAAGATAAAAGGGAGTACCAAACCTAGTCAGTGTATATTCCTTTAAAAATTTAATAACATATTGAACTTGGAAGTTATTAAAAACCATAAATTCTATCCACCTAGTGTATTAATCATTAATCATTGGCCATGAGGATGAACTTGTGTTCTACAAAGGAATTATGATTGATTACTCTAATGAGATCAAAGCCCATTATGCAAAAGTATGACCTTCAATGACTAGATGAAATGTCATAGCTGCATCGATATCCCTTTTCCCAAAGACTTGGAATTCATGGTAGGTCCTTACATGGTTGTAAGAATCCTTAAGAATGATGGGCAAGTAATATCCCATTCTCAAGATCTTGTAGGTGGTTGTAATCCTATAAGAGTGTCCACTACCTAAATTTTAATGTAGGTTGTCCAATATATCCTCAAATTCTTATCTTGAGACACATCTTAAATAGATGCCCTCATAGTTTTTTAGGTAAAGGACTCCTCCTTTTATCATGTAGTGGATAGATTTGAGACTAAAAGATCACCTTTATTAAATTTTCAACTCAGGGGGCATGTTCTTACTAGTAAACAGTGAATGATTTGGTGATACCACTCTCCTCCAACCATTTGGACTTCATTAAATTACTTCACTTGAATGCATGGATCTATCTTAGTCATTAGTTAGATTATTCCTTGGCCTCTCACTAACTGGGTTGGTATGATATTTAGATCAAACTCTTGAAACTTGGCCATCCATTTTCCCCTTCTCTTGCCTAGTTCATTTTGGTTTAGCATAAGCATAACAACTAGATCCAAGACTATAGTTTAATTTTTATTTTTTTAGGATATAATGCCTGAACTTCTTTACAACTTTGACTAGTGCATAAATTTTCTTGTCTATCATTGAATATTTTAGTTCAACATCCTTGAAATTAGTACTTATAAAATAAATTAGGTGTTAATTTTTATCTACATTTTAAGTGATTACTATAAAAATGGTATGTTATCAATCAAATGAATAGAGATAGAAATCCTTGGTGAAGCTAGAACTAATCAATGCTAGAGCATGATCAATGGCCATCTTGATGTCTTAGAAGAAATTCTTAGCCTCAACTATCCATTCTATCTTTGCATCCTTTTTTATCATAAAAATCAATGGTTTGATAATTTAAACAAACCCAAAGATGATTTTCACATAAATTTGATCTTATCAAAGAATTAATTTAACTCTTTTCTACTATTTGGAGGTGTCAATTTTGAGATGGCTTGAATCTATTCTAGGTCAACTAAAATTTCATCCTTGGTTATGATGTGTCCTAGAAACTTGACCTATGTGACCTCAAATATGTTTTTATTTGTGTTTAGGGACACTCCATATATTCTACATGTATCAAACACCTTTTGTAAGTGGTCTATATGATATATTCTATTCTTAGAAAATACAACAAGGTCATCCATATAGATAATGATGCAATTACCAATAAGTCCTTGGAATGCATGGTTTATGGGTAGTTAGAATGTTACCCTAGAATTTATGAGGTCAAAAGGCATCCTATTATAAGCATATGTCCCCTAAATCATGGTGAAAGTATTCTTCATCCAGTCCTATGCTTCCATAAGCACCTAGTTATATCTAGAGAAATTATTTAGGAAGGACATCATTTTAGATCCACTGATAGTTTAGTTTACCTCATCAAAGAAGGTAGATGGTAGTTATCCTTCTCTAAAGATCGATTCAAGTCCTTAAATTTGACACATAGCCTTATTTCATGATTCTTCTTCTTGATAGTTACAAATTTCACCACCCATATAAAATGTCTGATAGGATATATTATTATGGCATCTAATAGTTTCTAACTTCATCCTACATGAGAGGTTCCAAAATGGGATTCATGGGCCTTTGACATTGCCTAAAGGGTCTGTTATCTATACTTAGGGGAATAGTATGGGTGATTACCCTAGGATCAAAATTCTTCAAGTCTTCATAGGTCTAGGTAATCACATCCTTATAATCCATTAATATTTCCTTTAGCTTTTAATTTTTAGCATAAATACAGGATAGACCAATGTTGACATATTGAGGGTTCTCTTTAGTTACCAAATTTTCTTTGCCAAATTTAGATTGATTTATCTTTAACTAATTTTGCCTTTTGGCCTACGGGTATAGATCAAAGATACTTTCTAAAGATATCATCCCCATGGGGATTCAATTCTCTTAGAGTTACATAATGCCATCATCCTCAAGTTATTTTGATTTTAAAAATTTAAAGTCTTTTTCATCTATAATCTAGTCCTCAAAAGTTTTAAAATTATTTATGAATTGGATAATATACTAATCATCCTCAAAGACTTGGAAGTTTTCTATATTTTTGAGGACTAAGGGGCAAGGAATTAGCTCTAAAGATTTTTTTTTCACTTTGGATTCTTGGAATGGTGCAAAACTAGTTGCTAAGGTTTACAATGCATCTGCCACATCAGGTCCTATGATCTATACTTGTATTTATTTAGATAGGGTAGATTACATTGGTACTTCCTTATGCTATAGTTGACCACTAGTTTGGAGTCACCAAATATTTGTAGATATTTAATACCATGGTTTTAAAAAAATTGGAGTCCTAGGATTAAGGCTTCATACTCAAACTAGTTGTCAGTGTAAGGGAAATATAATATATATGCAACAAATATTGTTTCCCTTCTAGATTATTCATAGCCACACCAACACTAGAACCTTGCCTAGATCAGACCCCATCAAAATATAGAGTCCATAGTTGTGAAGGATCTTAAAATTCTTACTGATGATCCTCCCTTTCTATTTTTAACATGTAAACACCAACATGTGAAGATGTAAAGTTGACCTTCTCATTTTTGGTGTTGTACTTAGTGATTAGGTTCTTCATTTTCTGATCTTGGTCAATTTTGATTTAATTGGCCACTCCTTTCCATGGTAGCTACATTTATGAGAAGTCAGTCGCTGTGTACCCATTCAATTTTTTTAAATAATATAGATGAGTAGTTGTACATAGGTTTCTATAATGTGAAATACCAATATGTTAATGTATTATTGCACATGTGGATCAAAGGCCAACTATATATAGACATGCAAAAATTCTCTGACATATGATACTAAATATTTATCTAGTTGTAGGACCACTCTTTTTTATTTGTTTGGGGTAAACCCTAATTTCTTGAATATAGATATGGGCATCACATTGTCTAACACTCCTGTGTCCACCAAAAAATTATGAACATTATTATCAAAAATCCTAACTTATAGTAAGAATGGTGTGACCTATAATTTTTCCTTGTAAATAATTACATTTGCTTGGCCATCTTAGGTTTATCTGTATAAGATCTCCTAGTGTAAAGGATTTCAATAACATCTCTCTCTATCTAGTTATATAATCCAAATCATGTAGGGTGATATTATATTTGATCTTATTCATATCTTCTACAATATTTTACCCTCCTCTAATCTATAGATCTATCAGTTTCACTGTATCCTTATCCTTTGAAGGAGGTGGATTATTTCCACTTATTATATTGGAAGAGTGATAGAATTATTATTGGGAGGCATAAATGTAATGAAAGGTTGATTATTCCTTAGATTGTAATTATTTATTTGAAATTTATAGAAGGCATGGACTTCATCTGAAACATATTCTAGTTCATCATCATCTTTCAATAGGAAAGGAAAATCATATGTATCAAAGACCATAGTAGTGCTAGAGTGGTCAAATTTATTAGAAGAAGGCTTGGGTGGATTTCCTAGTATATGTTTTCTATCCATTTCCCTTTGAAATATCTCAAAGGCTCTACATAATTTGATGTAATCTATCTCCCCATGATTGGCTATGTTATGAACCCTGAACCAACTGGGTAATGTAACCTCCAAGATCTTTATCTATGGAATTTTATTGGATAGATAATTTGTACTATTCCATAGTCTATTTAATTTTTGGTTTTACCTTTGATAAAAAAATCTCTAATTCATGTTCTGGCTACTAGCATTTCCCATACATTTTTGCATAGTCAAGAATTAATTACTTAACTTATGTACCATCCCTTGGATGTAATATTTACCTACCTTATTAGAGTTAACAATAGGGATTTGAGTAGTGTAATTATTTAATGTAAATAAATATTAAATTCTATAGGAATTGGCTACTTGGACATGATTATTCAAGAAATTTGAACACTGGTTCGGTTTAGTGTGAGATAAGGGAAACTCTACATGGGTCTAGATATAACTGTGAGCTATAGTATTCTGGTTGGCATTTGGTAATGAATTTAATGCTAGGTAGGTTTGATAAACATTTTGACATGATAAGACTTGATATTGGGGGTTAATTTGTTTGTCAACTTATATGGCCTGAGCATAAGCTTGTGTTAAATCATTAACATTGGTTTCCCTACACACAAACACTATAGTGGTAGGATCTATAACATTCTTGTACATCTTAAAATATAATACATAATTTGGCTTATATGAATTATGTATCTAGTTATACATTTTTTGAAACCACGTAATAAATTACCTAATGGGTTTATTAGGCTCTCTTTTCATACTAGCAAATATATGGTACACAATACTAGGACTAGTGACTTGGCCAAACTATCCTAAAAAGGTGGTATAAAACTCATTATAGGATATGATTGAGCCCTTAGAAATATTAAAAACCAATCATAGGTGACATATTACATTGTTAAAGGAAATATCCTACAAGTTACATCCTTATGGACTACATTTAATATTTGTAGAATGATCATGAAGGCTTTCACATGCTCTTCAACAGTCTTACCTCCTGAGGGGGAAATGGAAGGGAGGTAATTCTTGATATTTATCAACAGATCATGGACATCTCTTTGGATGTTAAATGTAAAACTGATTAACCAAAACTAGGCCATCAAATATGGGAGGGGTTACCTATTTAGAGAATATTATTGAGCTTGAGATCTTCTCAAAATACCTTTGTCTAACCTAACATTTCTATGGGTTTGCACTGATGGATGTAGTAGGTTATTGTTAGAGGGACCTCATTAGTATTTTTGATATATCTAGTATAACTTGAGTGATCTTTATGTCTAGATGATGAAAGGGGCCCCTCCTTATATCACCAAATTATGTTATTCTAAGTTTTATACACACTAGAAAACATATAGGAGGTAACCTCTAATGTTTTAGGATCTATATTAAGATTGAATTTACTTTGAGGAATGAGTTTTAGGTATTTGGTCTAGCAATGACCAGTGGTGGAATGGTAGTGAGTGAAGTAACTATCTACTAGATGATTTGGATGTGGATATGGATCCTAGATGTACTTGGGTTGAATGGGATGGTGATGAAGATGGATTTATCTTATGGTGGTTAGAGTTAAAATAAACCATAAAAATGAGGGGAGGGTAAGGAAAAACATAAGGCTTACAAATAAGGAACATGGATTCTTTCCAACCAGATCAAAAATAAGGATAAACACCAAGGAACTATTTCTTATAAACTGTTACTTTATCACATAAAATTGACAAACATAATGAATAAGACTAAGGGATATGATGAAATTAACTCCAATTTATTAACTATGTTATGTTATGGAGCCTATTTTCACATTACAATTTATTTCAAATATTGTACATTAAAATTTACTATATACTCTTAATGTACTATACATTAAAATTTTATGGACCCCTTTTTTGGAAGTATAAATACATGGTTTATATATACTTTTATATGTATGGTGTCATCACCCATGATTAATGGAGAATCATTATGGATTGAATTGACCCATGGCTTTGGTACCCATGGTTTTATAAAACTACTATGTTGGTTACCTATTGGTGTATTATAGATGGAAATGGACATATAGTAGGTAATACATAAGAAGAACTAAGTTTGAGAAGGTGGAGTGTGTGAATTTGGGAGAGTTTGTTGAGAAAAGATCCAAATAATATTTGTGTATTTTAATTATGAGAATAATTATCTGAGAGTGGATTGTACTCTTGTTGGCTTGTAATAAAATCTAAACAAGTGTTTCTTTGTGGATGTAGCCCACATTGGTTAAACCACGTTAAATCTTGTCTTCATATTGTGCATTATTTATTTATGTTTTTTATGTATTTATATTAATATCTCTTGTTATTAAGATTATATGAAATTATTACACATTAATTTCTAATTTATTCCTAATAAACTAAAGGTTACTTGTATTGAGAATTTGAGTTATGTCGCTACCAACGCGCGCACATATTCAGAATTTGAAAGTGGGAAATGACTGCCGAGAGGCCAAAGTGACTACGGCCCCCAAATTTGTAACGGGTCCTGAATCTACATGCAAGGAGAAGGTTTTGTACCCTAAAGAGATTATTCTGGCGAGCGATGAAAGACATTTGGCTGGATGCTCTGCCAACGCATCTGAACCAGGGTATGAAGCAGGGGGAAGATCTTTCACAGACGTGGCTGCATTCGAAGCGAATCTACATGATGCTGTACCTCGTGCATTATCTAGGCCACCCTCTACATTACCAGTAAGTGCTCTAAAACCCATTAAGGTAAATTTAGACCTGGAAACAGTTGAAGGAATCCTTGAAAGGATAGAAGTCTTTTCATCTCAAGCTGCAATTTTTCGTTTTCAAGGTTTTTGGCCCTCGCTGGTTGATCTACATGGATGGATATCCAATAACTGGGTGCCACTTATTGATGATAGTGTTGAAATCTTTCCTTGTGCAAAAGGATTCTTTATTGCTGTATTCCAAAGCTCTGAGGACAGGAGAATAATATTGAGTAACAGTGATTTTCTTTGGCAAGGTAAATATCCTCTCATGGCCAAGCAGTGGCATAAGGATTTTAATCCGCTAACGGAATCCTTTAATAAGATTCTGATATGGGTTCGGTTACCAAATCTACCAATACATCTTTGGCATGAACCAGTCTTTGAAACTATTGGGAATGCTTTAGGAGACTACTTGTTTGTGGATAAAAATACTCTGCTAGGGTACCATTCGACCTGTGCTCAATTTATGGTTGAAATGGATGTTTAAAAAGGTCTACCAGAGGTGATTAGCCTAGATTCCCCAAGGGGAACTTGGTCCCAAGTGTTGTATTTTGAGGGTGTACCTTTTCGATGTAGAAGATGTCACCAGACAGGTCATTTGGCCGCTCGTTATTTGACAAGGACTACAAAGTCCAGAAGACCACATTCTTGGTGGGCCAACGCTTCCTCAGAACACTATATAGCTAACCAACCTATGGAAGACCCGCCTATCACTGAAAATGAAGAAAACATTCACTCCAAGCCGATGATTGAGGAGGAGCCGCAGGTAAAAGACTCCTTAGATGGTCCTGTGGTGATTATGATTAATGATCTTTCAAAGCCAGTGGTTGTGGAGGCTTTGGCTTCTCCTTCTATATTGGAGGATCAACCTAGGTGCCAGACTTTGGTTGGTGTTCATAAGGATTTTGATGTGTCTTCTATATCCATTGGGCTTAATGAACCACCGTTTCCTGAGGCATGGATGACAGAGGCAGCTAAGGTAGAGGATGGATGGACCACTGTGAAGAGGAAGAAGTCTAAGCCTGTGGTCCCTTCTCTAGATATGAACCTTCATTCGTGTAAAAGGTAATTATTTATTTTTTGAAGGTTGAAGGATGTTGTTTATGTTTTTTGACGGTGTGATCCGTGTAGTGTCAGCGGAAACTACTGGTCTTTTCTACTATTTTCAGGTTCCTGTGTTACCTGGTTTGGTTTGTACCTATTTTGGTGTTTCAAACTTCAATGGGCTTTAAGGTTATCTTTCTGTTGGTTGTATAGGGTTTCGGGGCCCCTTCAAAACCTGCTTTTACCTCTAATCTAAAACTAAAGGTTACTTGTTATCAAAACTACTATATCATTTCTCAACACAATATTATAGCTAATACCAAAGTGCACCTTCGACTAGTTATAACTCAGTATAGGAAGTTTCATCAAGTGGTGTTTCTACACAAAATTTAAAGTGTAAATTAGCTATATTTTTGTAATAAAACAATATCTATCAACCTAAAATTTCTACTACACATTTCAATTTATAAAACCTTAATAATAAACTCCAAACTACTTGAGACTATTATTACATATATCAAGAGAGACTAAGTTACCAATTAGATCAAAATGCATAAAAAATATAACAATAACATGAAAGAGAGAAAGTGAGTCATGAAACATAATTTTTTTATAACAACTAGAAGGTCTCTATCTATATTGAGTATAAAAATTTCTCCTCCCTTTGGAATGTGGGAGATATACTTATATATAGGATTGGGACGGGGATGCCTCATCCCTCAATCCATGTTCAAAGTTTTTTTTACTTCCCTTTAGATACCTCATGAAGATTCACATATAACACACATAGATATGATGTTACAACTATCCACAAGAGACAAAAATTATTTTAATGAAAATCTCTTACAAACAACTAGTGCAATTACAAAGGAAATTGCCTATGAAGAAGTAGTTACCATTGTTGACTCTTGTGTTCCAGTAGTCATTGTAGCTATAACTAGAGTTGTAGCTATGGTTATTCCTTCCATTTGAGAAGCATTTTAAAATAAATTAATTGATGAAGCATGTTTTCCCAATTGAATTTGTGAGTAGAGGGCATGGCTCACCTAAAAATCTATCTTAACTATCCTGAAGTCCAATAGGGGTCTTTTGAAGAGCTGGGGTAATCTATCTATCAATATTTTATGTGATTTTAATGTGTACCTAATCTTAACATAGAGATTATATTCATTATTGATCATACTTATATCAAAATTCATCAACTGCTACAAGTCGTCATGGGTATTATATATTATTCCCTTGACCTCTACTTTAAAACTATTAGCTATTGTCTAGAGGAGGTCTTCAAAGATGGATTTAAGGACCGATTCCACACTTTGTATAATTACACTAATATTTATCATTTCTCCCAAAATTTTAATGGCCTTCCATTTATGGCTAATGAGTTACTTCACTATATTTTACATCACTTTATGCCATTATATTAGGCCATCTCTTCTAGTTGCTACATAGTTTTGGGACCATGATGTGTCTATAATAGTTATTAGGTTCAAGTGACTATAGGCCTTGTCCCTAATTTATCATATTAGAAAGTATAGTTTATACCTCCATCTTATTCATGTATTCTATAAGGGATAAGACATCTCCCCATTTGGGTTGTGACTCTCTCTTCGCAACTCTTATCAATTAGAGGGTATCATAGATATTTAAAGCTGCTCCTTATAGATTTTTTATAAGGTCTCATGGAGTTTGTATGGTAATTATTTATTGAAAGGCTTCCATAGAATGATCATATCCTCTAAACATATCCTTTATTAATCCTACTATAGATTTCATAAAATTGTAGGGGTCTTCTCTATGACCCACCCAAGTCAGAGGGGAGAATTCTTCTCTTAGTCAAAGAGAACACATATTATCTTTGTTCGAGTTCTACCTATTATCCCTCAATCATCATGGTTTTACTTTTTATCTTCCTCATAGTATTAATTAATTTATTAAAATGAAACTTGACTATTAACTTCTCCATAATGACCAAGTCCTATCTACCGTCTTCTTCTTATTATATTTTCTTGATCCATTTTGGGACACTCAAGGTGACTAGTTTTATTGAAGGATCTATCTATTTTATATGGGTATAATATGGATACTGATCGAGGAGAATCATGGGATTAGGAAGGGTATTCCTAGTTGGGGGAAAGGTGGAATAACTCTCTTATATATAGTGGCATTCTTTGGTGCCACTATGTCAATTATCAACTTCCCTTTCTCTAACCCATTTTATGATGTAATAGTGGTTTATTTTACTTAGGTTTCTTGGCCAATTGGTAGGTCTAATTGGGTGGATGACTTGGGAGGAGTAACTAGGGCAGAAAAAATGGTAGAGGAGACTAAAATCTCAAAGTTAACTTGTTTATTGTTCTAATAGGGATGAGAGATTATGGAAGAAAATAATGAATCAATGGAAGGGGTGATAAGGAAAATTTATAAATAATCCATTATAGATGTATAGGCAATCCAAATAGATCTTATGAAAGGTGGACTGGGGGTGACATAGTCGTGGATATAAGGGTTAAGATTGGGGTTTGAAAAATTAACACCATATTTACCTAGAAATTCTTAGAGATAGTAACCATAGTGCCATATTAAATTTTATTAGTTACAACAAAAAAATAGGCAATGAGGAGCCTAAACACTTACCCCTTGTGTTGTAGTGACTAGGGGAATGCTACTATAGATAAAACTATTGTGCTAGGTGGTGTTGGTGATAGAAATATACTTATTGAGTTCCCTTATGTTGAAATCATAGTTTTAAACTCTGATTCATTTCCCTTACCTTCATATATACTCTAAAATAGTTCACTTGAGATTTAAATAGTATTTAAAATGTTAATGTCTCCAAACTAAGTTTTTTCTTCTATCAACCATTCATATGTAGGATCAATGTTAGGGGTCTCACTAATAGTCTTAGATAATGATGTTTCTATATGATATTTCCATTCATATTTAGTGGAACATTATTCATAAATATCCAATATATGTATGGGTTCTGATTATTTGAACCTTTCTCCTTATTCATTTCCTCATCTAATTTTTCCTCTTGGGTTTCCTTTGTTGATGTGCCCTGAGGAAAAACTAAAGGAGCCTACTACTTATTTTTCTACATAATAGGGGGTATAATGGGATTATACACTAGTGATGAAAGGGTTGAAGTAAAAAAAAAATTAATTTTATTTGTTAATAGGTGGTGATGAGGTGAGGGTAGTAATGGTTGTTAGAGGAGAACCCGGGGGAGTAGACATGGATCTATGGGATGGAGAAATTGATGGAGGAGGTGGTGTAAGGGTTTAGGATAGGGATAGTGATGGGGAAAAACTAAAAATAATTGGAGGAAATATGGGAGACTTACCTTTGATTTTGTGTTGAGTGGAGGAAATGGTAACATGGATAAAGGTCCACTGGACTGAGCTACACTTGTAGTACTCAATGTAGTGGCAAACAATTGATGGAGAGTGGACACCACCATGGTTAGTATAATGATGATCATTGGGGTATGAAATTAAGAAGATATTTTATAATTTATTATTTTTCCATCATATATGCTTTCCCAAAATGACTAGCCTACTCCTATCCTTGAATCTCAGCTTGTGAGAGGGGTCCTAGATGGGGCTTTCAAGTTCGGTGCTCTTTCTCAATTCTTAGAGAATTCTCCTTGGTGGTATTTGGATTTTATTAAATATTTTTTTCCACCTAAATTTAAATATTTAATTTTTTAATCCTTTTTTTAACCTTTACATCATTTAAGGCATCCATGAATACCTCTTTATGTGGATATGACACATGGCCATAGTCAATATTCATCTTGGTTTTGAGTCTTTCTAGGTAGTTTTGGACTCTCTTCCTTGGATCCCAATCCATATATGGTGCCCAATTAAATTAATATTATTTCATGTTCCTAACTAATGGGTGAAAATTTTCCCATTTGGTATATCTAATTCAGCCAATCCTAATGGGAGTTGGGTGGAGTGCTCCCTGTCTGACATTTCTTAGTGTAACATCCACATAATTTATCAATTGAGATAAAATTTATTATTTTTAAAAATTAATAAAAATTAATATATGAAGATACATGTGAATTTACTTGTTCCCCTTTATTTGGATAACTATGCATTCTAGATAAATCTAATAACTACTAATCATTTCAATAGTTCTTCTGATATGGTCAAACAATCTAGGCATATACTTGCCATAAATGGCTTAGTATACGATTGGATAATTTTTTTGGAAGTTAAATTAATGAGAGGGGTTGGGGGGGGGGGGGGGTAAATTAGTGTTTAAAAAAAATTATTTCAATTTTAGTTAATCATTCATGAACCATGAAAGAAACATAGTGATCTAACAATGCATAATGAACCATTTAGATGAACATGAAATAAAATAACACATATATGAATGGGAAAATATCAAGCATAAGAAAATACAATATGATATATAAAATTTGGATAATATCCTATAAAAAATAACAAATTTATTTGAACACCACTTCAAATTGGAGCACCAACCCCAATAAAGTCAAGCACCCACTTGACTAGGCTTTAATAAGCACCTACTTGCAAGGAAATACCAACTACCCAAATAAATCAACACCAACTTAGCCACCTCATATGAAATTTTTGTTATAAACCATTTTATATTATTTTATGGTCTATAATTCATTTTAATGCCACATTATTCTCAACCATGCATGATTTATTTGCTTGTTTTTCATAATTTAAATAGGCCTAAATTACCTTGTATAAATACTAGTCTCATGGTCACACACCACTTGGTTGGCCACACATCTTCAACCTATTAGTTAAGTCACATAATAGGAATTAGGACATATTATGAAAATTTTTAAATAATAATTTTAACCCATTTTGGTCTGCCATAACTCAATTAGGCCTTACTCCTCCTTTAGGTCTCATGGAGACCTAATTGCATTAGGTTTTCCCTCTTAACACTAAAAATTGATCTTATTGGGACCATATGGCCTTATAAAATGATTATAAACCATTAAACCACTTATAAAATTAACTCTTATTACCTATTCCATGTTTGGATAGTATTGCATTCTTTGTTCATACCATGAAAGCTCTTTTAGGACAAATTGCCCTATTAGGCCTGTGTACCTCAAAACTTTGTCTTACTATAATGAAGCTTAAACAACCTTAAGATACTCAAATATGACAAATTAAAAATTAAAGAAGATTATAAATTACCTTAGGGTAATTAAAAAATTATTTGAATAGCTTCACTTAGGAGATAAAGGCTCAAGAACATCTCTAAAACTCGCTTACTCATAACTACCAATTCATCTAAAAAACTAGTCATAATGAATTACACCTCCAATGCCTATCTAGACACTTGTAATGATTATTAATACATAAAAATTATTATATTATATATATATATATATATATAATATATATATATATATATATATATATATATATATATATATATATATATATAACATACTTAACTATAAAATTCATATGGTCTAATGTCAAATATTGGTCTTGCTGACCAATTTCTTGACCATATGTTTCAAAATCACATCTTAACTAGACAAGGCATTTTGTGAGTAAATTTTTCATCATATGCACTGACCTCCAAAGATTACCCAAATCATGATCATGAAATACAAGTAATACATAACTTATTCATTCACTTTATTTCATTAATATATCATGAACATACCCTCAAATCTATCCCTTCATCTCTGCCTAGGTCTATTTGCAATTGGCTTACTTGAATGACTAATTTGGAATAATTAAGGATATAAAATATCCATAAATCATAATTTACATGTAAAATGAGTCTCTAAATTATTATACCATGAATTTTATTTTGTTTACCAATTCAACTTTTGAGAGCTATAGTAAATTTTTGACAAATAGGCCTGTATCTGTACATTTTCTCTCTCATCTGACTAACCAACACCACCTATAGGTACCTAGGAGAGTTAAATACAATATAAAATATATTATATGAGGATTTTAATCCATCCTAAGCTATTTTTAACAAAATATTTCTTATTAGGTCCTTATTACAATTTTAGGGAGGTTTAACACAAGTTTTGGTGTTAATGATTATTCATAAAGGACTGCCACTTGAATCCAAAACTAATGCCTATAGATCTTATATAATATACTTACCCATATCTCATTAAAAAATAAAAATCCCATGTAGAGGTTACACATGCCAATGAATGTATGAAAGTGCTTCTTGAGTTTGAGACCTCATTCTATGAGCTTGAGAAGGCCTAAAATAGTGACTCATTCACTTTTCCTTCAACTCTTGACCTCAAATTTTGTGATCATACCTAAAAAAATTATATCACATTTTTATATGCTACCATGTGCATAATTTATTTGAAATCTAATCTTCATACCTCATTAGGCTAGGTAGGGTATAGGAATGGTCTGGGTGTAGACTTAGACTGAAGGTCCTACCCCTATAGGCTCACCCTAAAACTCTCATGAATGATTATATATATTACTTACATGCTCAAATAATATCATGAAACCTTAAAATTATTGTGTTCATTAATTTCATCATACACATACCTCTTCATGTCATGATGAGACTTCCTATGCACTTGACCTCAATGACCTATACCTTCTATGTAGACATAATACATTAGTTGCCTTTAAATTATCTCTTTCTCTTTCTCTCATGACAATAATCTTCCATGAACCTTGTCACATCAAACACTTCCAACTATCCTTAATCACTTTTGACATCAACAATCACAAAATGCAACTTTGACATTAATGAAAATACTTAACAATCTCCCCCTTTGTCATTGAATGAAACCACTCTCAAAAACTTCTCTCAGTAGGTTATATCTCCACCATTATAAAATTATCCCCATTTAACATTAATGAAAAATAGGTACCTATAACTTCTTGGGTCATACCTATTTCAATCAAAAATTAAACATATATGATTATGACTCTATGAAGCATTATATAAACATGTTCCCCCTATCTTAATGCATACCTCCTTCAAAAGGATTCAGAGACACAAGATCACTCACCTTCATGAACCTTAATGCCAAAAAGATGGATAATATCCATCTTCATTTCTCTGTTTAAGCTTGATAAACATCCACCATGCTCCCAGCCTTGACCATATTCTTCAACCTATCTTCATGTCTTTACATACATTCTTGGTACTAATCACATACTATTAGATCTAATTAACCAATTGATTATCTCCCATTTATCACTTGACTTAATTAATTTTAGGGGTAAGAATTATACCCAATTCCTATCTTATATATTCAAATTTTGTCTTTGGAAGTGGTTTGGTTATAATATTTGCAATCTGATCCTTAGTAGATACATACTTAGGCTTGACAATTTTTTCACTTACCTATTCTCTTAATAAATAATACCTGATAGGAATGTGATTATTCCTTGAGTGCATGATGGTATTATTTGATACACTTATGACACTTTATTATCAAAAAAGATAGGACTAGGACTATCATACTCCACTTTATAGTCCTTTAAGGTCTACCTCATCCATAATACTTGAGTACAACATGGAGATGTTGTATTTTAATCATCCTCAAAATTAGATAATTTAATTTATGGATGCTTCTTACTTATCCATGATAATAGGCACTTTCATAAGAATAAATCTACTCCACTAGTGCTTTTATTATCATATATACTCCCTACCTAGTCTGCATCTATATAGGCTGTCAAGTCAAATTCCTTGATCCTTATTTACCACAACCTAAACTCCATAGTACCATTGAGATACCTAAGTATCATTTTGAATACTTAAAAATGGTTTTCCTTTGGGTTTTGTTGAAATCCTCCCATAAGACCTACTACTCACATCATATCAGGTCTAGACACAGTAGTGTACAACAAACTTCTAATCATTGACTTGTATAATGTTTGATTAACCTTTTGAGATTCATTCTCCTTGCTTAACTTACACCTTATTATCATAGGTGTGATAACTTATTTTAAATATTCCATCTCAAATTTATTCAACATCTCTCTTATGTACTTAGCTTGTGAAATGAATATACCATTTTTTGATTGAATGATTTGTAACCTAAGGAAGAATGATAGTTATCCTAACATGGACATCTCAAAATCCTTCTTCATCACATATACAAAGGCCTTAGTCATATTATGACTTTTTCCACCAAATATGATGTCATCCACATAGACAAACACTATCAACTAATGATCATTTTATATATTTATGTATAGATTATTTTCTATAAATCCTCTCTTAAATCCTTGGTCCAATAGGTACTCATCCAATCTAGTGTACCAAGATCTAGGATTTTTATTTAGGCCATAAAAATATTTTTTAAATATACATACAAATTCATTTTTACTTGATAATGAAAAAATCTCAGGTTTCTCTATGCACATCTCCTCTTCCAATATCCCATTTAGAAAATCAGATTTGACATCCATCTGATACACCTTGAGCCCTTTACAGCTTGTATATGCTATAAATAATATGATAACCTCCAATATTGCTATTTGAGTAAAGGTATCCTCAATTTTTACCCCTTATACTTGTGCATGCCCCTTTTATACCAATCTATCCTTATTCCTAGTGACTTCTCCATCTTTATTCAAATTGTTCCTAAACACTCATTTTGTGCCAATGACATTCTTGTCTTTAGGTCTAGGAACTAGTTCCCAAGTCTCATTATTTTCTATTTGGTCTAACTCCTAATTCATATCACCTATACAAAAATTGTCTTTTTTTTCTTGTACAATGTTATTAGGTTCAATCTTAAATAATAGAGAAACATTCTCTTGATTTAGGATACTTACTAGCTTTCTCCTTATTTGCATACTTACATCTTTGTTTCCAATGATTTGTGATTCAAGACGGTCTCCCTAAATATATCTTGAAGAACCTTTTGAATCTTGTATTTCCTCAACTTCTTCTTCTTACTCCTCTATCTCTATTATTTCTTCTTCATTATTGAAGTACAAATTCTCTAATACATCTTTTGATTGAGAGTTTGATGTTTTAGAACTAGTCTCATCAGTCTTCACATTGGTGATTTTCACTATCTTTTGCAACCTATTATTATATCATCTATTCCTTTATCATAACTAGAATAAAACTTACCTAGGTCTTCCTCATCTCTTTTGATGAAGCATTTGCTTCTAAACACTATAACGTGTTCACCATTAGTAGGTCTACCTTTTCATAGTTCATAGGGGATTATATTTCCATTAATCATAATCTATCCTCTATTCAAAATTTAGAATATAGTTCTCATTTCCTCTCTCTAGTATCCATTATATATTATTGATTCATTTATAATAGTTCTTGCCATGTATTGAACTATTTTATTCTTTATTTACATTACCCCATTTTGTTGAGGTATCTTAGTTGTTGAGAACTCTCCTTATCCCATGTAACTCAAAGAATTCATAAAATTCATTGAAACAAATCTCTCTTCCTCTATTATATCTTAGGCATTTTATCTTTCCATTATTTTCATTCTCAACTAGATCCTTAAATGCCTTGAACTTATCAAGAGCTTCTAACTTTTCTTTCAATAATTCTACCCAAGTCATTATTGTGTAGTCATCTATGAGTAATATGAAATAGCTATCTCCTTGAATATTTTTAATAATTTTAGGTCTAAAAATATCAATGTGTTTTAACTCTAAATGTATTGTAGTACAATACTCATTAGACTTGAACTTCCTTTTAGTCTTCTTACCATGTTGACATGCCTTACTGAGTTTGGTTATAGGTTTGGTGATTTTAGGAATATTATTCATAGAATTATTAGAGATTATCTTGACCAAATTATCAAAGTTTAGGTGATCCAAATTTATATTCCATAGCCAAAATTCATCCATATTTCTCATAAAACATCTCTCCTTCTTTATCTCATTCAATACATACATATTATTCTCAGTCCTCTTAGTATTGGCAATTAGTCTTCTTGATTTGGATCTCCTTATATCATACCCTCTATCATAAAAGGTTAGTGTGTATCCTTGGTTACACATTTAACTTACACTAAGAAAATTATGATTAAACCCTTACACATAAATCACATTCTCTATCTTGGTATTCCCATTGTCCAAACTCAAGATACCCTTGCCAACAATATTGGTAATTATGTTATCTCAAAATATCATTATCCCTATAGAATTATTATTCAATGAAATTAAATTGATCTTTTCCCCTATCATGTGGCTTGAGAAATCACTATCTATATACCATTTCATGCCTTCATCTTAGATGTGAAAGGTAGTCTGAGCTAGTATAGATTCTTCTCCTTTAGTCTTCTACTTCTCCTTCACCTTGTCCATAGGATATGACTTCTTGATCCAGTTCTTAGTGGTATGATTATATACCATTTTATTTTGATTAAACTTCATCATATGCCTCATCTTTCAATCTCTTGAAATATGTCCTCTCTGATCACAATTATAGCACAAAATTTTGCTTCTACTATTGAAAAGAGAATTCATCCTATTCCTCCAAGAGGAATTGATTCTAGCATGATGTCTACATTCCATAGCTCTATGTCCATATTGATTTTATGAGAAATAGTAACCATTAAAAAAATTCACATACCTTATCTTTCAAATGTTGAATGATGTACCTCTACCTTTGTTATCTCTTGAAGGAGTCACATTTTTATTGACTTATTGATTATCAATTTGAGTCTCAAATTTGAGAGTTTATACATAGGCATTTACTCTATCAATACCATTAATTATTTATGGTCCATTTTACTTTGAGGTTTGAATCTCCTTGTTTTCTTTTTGGTCTTCTTTGAACCCAAGTCTTGTCTTGTCATGTGGAGACATCTAACTATTAAAAATATTACCAAGGACTTCAATGCTCTTTTCAAATTTATAATTTATTTATAATTTAATTATTCCTTGATCCAATTATCCCTTAAATAACTCCATTTATATTCTAAACTTGGTGCATTATTAATCTTTGGTCTTAAGACTTGCAGTAATAATCTCAATCTAAGTTTCTAGTTGTTTGATAATTTCATGATGTTCATTGGTGTTGTTACTTAGTATCTCTTCAAAAATATTAATTTGTTCCTCATAACTCTTAACCAATGATCATAGTTTTTGATTCTTCCTTATTTGGAACTTAAAATATTCTAGAGCACTCACTAATTCTACCTCAAGGTCTTCTTTAGCCTCTTCTTCATCTTCCATAAGACTTTTCCATTTTGAACAAACTTCATTGTCTATTTTTATGGACATGAATAGAGTTTCATTGTTATCATGATCATTACTATCATCATCACTATTATATAAACTTGTGTCACTTATATTTGAGGAGTTAATATGTTATTGAATGACCCTTTATTGCCTTCATACTTCCTAAAATCTTTTTACTCTTGTCAAGATTATAGAACTTATTATCATCACCATGATGTTCATCATGCTATCCATCCTGCTCATTCTTATCCTTGTTAGGGAACTTGGATGAAAAGTAACCAATATTACCATAATTAAAGCACTTAAATGGAAACTTACCCTTATACTTACCTAATCCTTTCCTTAGTTTTTTGACAAATATGGCTTCTATCTTGTCATCATCAATATCTGTATCAACAGGATCCTTGACCTTTTGACCTTATCAATTTTTCTTAGATTGAATGTAGCTTCCTTCTTGGAATGATCCAGTGATCATCTACATGGGATAAAAATGAAAAGTGTCAAATATTCTTCAAACCATTCACACAACGTAGAGCTTGTTGAGAGATTTTTGTTGCATTTTTTGGTTTGAAAAATGGAGTCCATATGTGTAAGTTATGGTATATTGAATTTTTTAGACAAAAGAAAAAAAATGTGTAGGTATAGTGACTAGACATGCACATGGTCCAAAAGATTCTTGACATTTGGACCAATCAAATTATCACATTTGGAGTGTCTACAATAGCTCCAAGATTTTAGATAACTCCCACTTCCTAAGGGTTGATAAATGGGATTAAATCCATGAATATCTCTTTCCCCACAAATGTGGGATATTTCTCATAGAAATTAAGATATCTCCCATATAAATGCATGGAAGGTTTATCAAAAGAGAAATATATGAAGGGTGGTTCGACCCATTAACCCTCATCAACTTACCACACCCTATTTTGGGAGACAAGGATCAAAAGCTTAAGCAAAGGCTTACGTTTGGGGATGGATAAGGCAAATATCTATGATTTTTGGGTTTTTGAAAGCTATATAAACCCATGATCCCCATTGGAAAAATTATTCAAAAAACATTCTAAGTTATCAAAGCACTCATTGGAGGAGAACAAGAAGTGAAAAAGAGTTTATCAGAAGTAACTCAGTGTGGAGTGGAGATTTTATGGAATCTATCTTTTACATGCTTTCTCAAGTCAAGATGATTAATTATTAGCCCATTCTAGGAGCACATTATGATGTAAGAATTAAATTTCTTTTGACATCATTGATATATTGTTTCATGTTTTATCAAACCCAAAGATGTATCCCCTAAATAGGTAAACTCTATTATCAAGTGCAAGTGTATTATTTATATTTGAATTTGATTTTTATTTTTTTAAATCATTAAATTATTGGTTTTAAATTAATATGCCAATTTTCATGTAAATTAATGGGAATTTGAGAAATTGTTCCTTATTCATGAAAATGGAGTAAATTGGTTAAAATTGTCAAGTGTCATTTTCACATCAAGTTTTATTTAATGAGTATCCATTTTTAAATAGTTTTTAATAAGTGGGGTCACTTACTATTTAAGTATCATGGAAGGTATTCCATCACTTGTTCTTCTTAGAGGTGTAATCACTAAGAGGGGGGGAGTGAATTAGTGATGTAAGATAATCCAATTCAATTCCAAAATATTAAACATTTATCATACACAAAATTAATAAAGAAACATACAAATTAAATCACATACATCCAAAGCATACATAAGAGCATACATCACATGAACACATCATATATGTGGGAAACCCTCTTGGGGGATAAAACCCACTAAAACCTACAATATGGAGTACAATCCTATAAAAATATATATAAAATTTATAACAAAACCAACTAGTCAAAGAACACCCATCCCTTAATTTAGTGAGACACCAATCCCATAAGAAGTTACTACCCTTGTATAGCTGAGCACCCACAACAACTAGACCTTTAACAAGCTTTACCTTGAAAGGAGGAACCAAACCCCTAAGCAACAAAACACCCACTTAGTTACCTAAATATATCATCTTGAAAACTTGTTGATAATATTCAACTGATGCAGACCACCTTTGTTTTCTCTCTTTACCTTCACTCTTTCACCCAAATAGTCTCAACGGTTCAATCGCTCAATCTACCTCTTCTAGGCTCATTGGGTCCAATGACCTATGTATCCACCTATATCAAATTTATCATATAAACATGATTGATTATATTTGATATTTGATGGACCTCACTAACTTGTACCTTCTCTTTCAAAGTTTCTCTATTTTGCTTGAATCCACACCACCATAGTTAGCACAATTAGTCCAATTATGCATTGTATTTATACCACTCTCTTGGTATAACCCATATTGGTCAGCTAAGATACTTACCATACTTGTTATACCTTTTAAATATGTCCTTATACATGTTACATGTAAGAACCACACAATCCTTAGGTCAGCCAATACCTCATTATCCCCAAACTACCATTAGGTCTTGGTGAGACCTAAAACAATTAGGCCTTCATACTCACACGCTACATGTGAGATTAGTTGGACCACCTTAACACTTTAACAATGATTTTAACACATAAAATATGTATCCAATATACCTTTGATCACTCTTTCATGGTTCTATGCCATTTGGAACACTAACTCAACACTCTAATCTACTAATTAGGTCTCCTTGATCTTCAGGTCTTCATATATAAAAAATACAGTCTCAAACTTATGAAGTAAAAACTCAAGTATTTCACATAGATATATGATTTTTATCACATGGGTGAACCATTTAGGACCTATGAAAAACCTCCATGAGATTTAGACATTTCAAGACAAGCTCTAAGTACTCAATTCAACTCTCTCAAAATGACCACTCAGACTGGTCATATACAGTCAAGCTATTTTGACTCTCCATATATGATCAAGGGAAAATTATGAAAAATAAATCCCTATATTAATCCTTAGATACTTATAAAACATATCCATACTAATTTTCTTATTTAACTCTACTCAGAACACCTTCAACTTACCTCTACAAGATGGTCACTCAAATTGTTAGTGCATTCAATAAACACAACCAACTTCTAAGCCTTTGTTCATAATAAATATGGATTGGTTAAAACTCAAAAATAAATACAAATTATCTTCATGGAGTCTAAAACACTCTCCAATAGATATTTCATCTTGAAACATCAAAATACCATCAAGAACATCTCAATTATCCTTCTTTGGTCACTTGCAGAACATGGTCAAACACATAGTCAACTTTGGAGATCAATATATTCGATTATAAAAACATTAAAATATTATAATTAACTTATTTGGATGTGATTTGAAGTCCTATTCAACTTATAATTTTACACCATCAAAAAATTAATTCTAGATCAAAAGATATAAGAAAAATACTCAGCATTTGTTTTTCCTTTGTTAATTTCAAATATCAACGGTCACTATGCAATGCAAATATTGTTGACACGTCTTCATATCATGCTACTTAAAAGATAGATCAAACATGATCCTTCCATATCCTTGAGATATTCTTATATTTATCTCTTCATCACTCAGTATTTATCTTTGATCCTCACTTTTGAGATCATGCCACTTGGTAGTCAGGTGTGACTTTTACGCATCCTACAGTCAGTCTTCAAATTATCTTTTGCCACTTGGCAGTCCCACATGACTTCTAATAATTTTGTTGACTTATTTAATTAATACACACCATTTATTACTATCTAATAAGATCATATGATATGTTAGATCCTTATCTAGTTAGATTAAATACTCATCATTAATTCTGTGATCCGATTAAATGCTCATTGTAGGTCTTTGATAGTGCAAATTTGGCTAAGTATGGGAACTTAGTAAACTTTTCTTAGGAAGCCAACTTTGCACCTTAATAATTTTTGCTACACTCAGCCTCATGACTTAAAATTTAAACCACATGATCAAATTTCATAGGGGAATTCATCCATGTATCAAGCTACTCTTAAAACTTTCACACATGTGAAATATGACATAATCAATATGCTCACTTAGATTTATCTATAAATATGACTAATTGAGATCAGACATTCATATGATTATTTTTATGAATTGTGTTTACTTCCATAATCAATCTAATCACTCATAACATCCCATAGGGTATCTACAACATGACCATATCATCAATATCATCCATTAATTACTTAACTAGGTAAACACTATCCAAACCATCAATTTGATCACTTTGTCATTAATGCACTATGAATCATGCTTTCTTTGACATCAATGACAACATAACATCAATGATCATGCTCAATAATCTCCACCCTTGTAATTGATGGAAAAACACCCTCATAACGAATTTTTATTCATTTGAAATCCTTTATTTTGATCTTTCTCCTCCTTTGACATTAATGAAAAAGGGTCTCTTCCTCAATATGCCAACTTGATCATTGAGATAACAAACTAATCATAGAGCTTATAAATCTCCCCCTAACATCTCACATTCCCTAAAATCTAGATCAAATGCACTCCATTGATCTCCTCATGAGCTTCCTAGATTTAACTCTTCATTACTCACTATTGATATTTGATCTCCACTTCTATGATCATGCTACTAAGCAGCCCTACATGCCTTTTGCACACCCTACAATTAGTCTTTAAATGATCTTTCACCACTTGGTATCCCTGCATGCCTTCTAATAATTCTATTGACTTATTGACTTAATACACACCATTGATGACTATCTATTAAGATAACATGCTCTATTAGATCCTTATCTATTTAGATTAAATGCTCATTATTATATCTATGATATGATTAAATGCTCATCATAGATCTTTGATAATGTAAATCTAGATAAGTATAGGAATTTAGTAAACTCTACCTCATAAGCTAACTTTTGACCTTAATAACTTTTTCTATGCTTAATCTCATGACCTAAAATTTGAACCACATGATCACCTTTCATAGGTGAATCCATCCATGTATCAAACTACTCCTAAAACTTTCAAACATGTGAAATATGACATCATCAATCTTCTCACTTAGTTTTATCTATCAAGATGACTACTTGAGCTTAAACATTCATATGACTATTCTAATCAATTCCATTCACTTCCATAATCAATCTAATCACTCATAACATCCCATAGGGTTTCTTCAACATGACCATACCATTAATATCATCCATTAATTACTTAACTAGGCAAACACTCTCAAAACCATCAATTTGATCAATTTGTCATTAATGCACTATGAATCATGCTCTTTTTAACATTAATGCCAACCTAACATCAATGACCATACTCAACAATATCCCCCTTTATCATTAATGTTAAAACAACCTCATTATGAATTCTTACTCATTTGAACTCATTCATTTTGATCTTTCTCTCCCTTTGACATTAATGACAAAGGGTCTCTTCCTCAATATGCCAACTTGATCATTGACCTGACAAACTACTCACAAATCTTAGAAAGCTCCCCCTAACATCAAGATCCATCTCATGTCATCTATTCTTTGACATACACCAGTCTAAATTTGGGATTTTATGATCTTTGGACCTATCTACCTACATAACTCACACATTTTTTTGCTCATGCATGAAGATTCAATACCTTGTCAAAACACATGACTTGGTTTGATCAAGTCATCATATCAATCTTATTTAATTCATAACTATAAATTACATTTTCACTCTTCTATAATGACTGAATCATCTTCACATATGCTCCCTCTCACATCAAGCACATCTTCTTCAAGCCACTCAAGCTAACTAAGTTAGCTCCCCCTTCGCCACACACATCTTCAAATGAAATTATTTTCTTGAAATATCAACCAAAGCTCAATCATTATCCACCATGCTTCTTCTTTCTTGTCAAGTGTCTCCTTAAAGCCTAGATAGAGACACCTTGACCCATAATGTCCTAGAATAATGTGAAACTAGGAGTTACCCATAACTCCTCATATTCCTTCTCCTCCTTAGTAATCTAATATTGATAGTTCTTATTATTCTTCTTCTTCTTAATTTTAAGAAAAGAAACATGATAATCCACTACAATATTCTCCTTTTCTTCTAAGATTAGATTGACAACATATGGAGACAACATAGATTCATGACATAACTTCTCATCTAAAGAAATAACCTCATCACTAGGCATTGACAAATAATGTTATTTGCATGAAACTTGCATAATAATAGCAAGATGTTCTCTTGGGTCCATATATACCTCAAAACTAGACCCAATTAACACTTTGGTCTTTTCCTTAAGTTTGACTTGAACTAACTTTTGATTTTCCTTTTCTATTTGGATAGATGACACATTTTCTTGGGATTCCTAAACCTTCTTCATATCTGATTCCTCTTTTGCTTTAATAGATAGTCCACCTTGATATTTTAGCTCAACTAAATTAGTTTTCTTAGTCTTCACTTCCTTAGGATTCCATACTAAGGATTGACCTTTCTTGAGCACACTAAGATGTCCATGTACCTTCTTATGAATTAAGAGCTTGATTATATAATATCTTGTAATATGAATACCTTCATGACAACTAAAACAAATAAAATCTTGTCTCTTAGGTTCATTATGCTCAATCTTGACTGGGTTATATTTTCCCATACATTTTAGGGTAGAATCTATCAATATGTCCCATGTCATGATAATTATATCAAATTACATTATCCATACCTCTAGTTTACCAACTACTTTTCCTTCTATAGTTTCTTGACTTATGATTGAAAAGATTACATAAAAAGTAGTGGCCATGAAATGAACTTTCATACCTTATAGTAATTGGTTAACTAATATGTCTTCTCATGTTTCACTTGGTGCTTACATCCTCATTTTCTTGATTTTACCTCTCTTGCTCTTTCTTAGCCTTGTTTACCTTGACAAAAAATTTCTCATATTCCTCATTCAATCAATCTAGCTTGGTTTTCAATTTAATGATCTCATCCTCTTTAACTCTCATACTTGAACTTGTAGACTCTAACTAAATTTTGAGAATTTGGATAGTCTCCTTATCCCTAGTAGCTTATTTAACCATGTCATACTTCATTATACATGCTTTCTCTTTAATAATATTTATAGAATCAAGATTTGAATTAAACTCACCATGCTCACATTATTTTAAACTCAACTTGGAATTTGTCCCTTCTAACTGAGTTTTGAGATGTCTATATTTTTCTTCTTTTGAAATTAGATTAGTCTTTATAACTCTTATTTGATCCTCAATATCTTGCATGGTCATCTTGTCTTATTTGAATATTTAACTTAATCTTTAAAACTTAGTTTTGATATGACTTATCATTTCACTATGTTTCATAATCTATTCGTTAATCTCCTCAAGCCTCATCTCATGTTCATCATCCTTGGAATTAGAAGTACTCTTCTCAGTCTCAATATGAATAATTTGTTCTTCATGAATTCTAACCATTGATCTCAAATTAATATTTTATTTCCTCAACTAATTATCCATCTTTGTACCTTGGATCACCTTCAAGTGGTAAAAATTCCACAAAAGGTCTTGCTCAGATACCAACTGTTAGAGGTATAATCACAGTAGGGGGTGAATTAGTGATGAAAGATAATAAAATTCAATTATCAAATATTAAACATTCATCATACATCAACTTGATCAAGAAACATAAACATGAAATCACATACATTCAAAGCATACATAATAACATACATCACATGAACACATCATATATGTGGGAAACCCTCTAGGGGATAAAACCCAATGACCCTTACAAGATGGAATATAGTCCTATAAAACAATATCCAAAATTTTTACTAGAAGCAAATAATCAAGGAACACCCATACCTTATTTTAGTGAGACACCAATCTCATAAGGAGCTACTACCCCTATCTAGTTGAGCACCCACAAAAACTAGACCTTTAGCAAGATTTACCTTGCAAGGAGGAACCAACCCCCTAAGCAACCAAAAAATCACTTATATACCTAAAAAAATAATCTTAAACACTTGTTTCTACTCTTCAAATGATGATGACCACCTTTGTTTTCTCTTTTCACCTTCATTCTTTCACCCAAACAGTCTCAAGGGCTCACTCACTCAATCTACATCTTCTAGGCTCATTAGGTCCAATGACCTATGTATCCACCTATATAAATTTGATCAAATAAACATGATTAATCCTCTTTAATAGTTTATTTTACTCACTAACCTATACCTTATCTTTCAAATGTTCTCTACTTTTTTTGAATCCACACCACCATAACTAGCATAATTAGTCTAATTATGCCTTGTATTTATACCACTCTCTTGGTATAACCCATCTTGGTTGGCCAATATGCTTACCATACTTATTATAAATTTTAAATATGTCCTCATAAATGTTAAATGTAATAAAAAAACACTCCTTAGGCCATCCAATACTTCATTAGCCCCAAACCACCATTAGGTCTTGGTGAGACCTAAAACAATTAGGTCTTCATACTCACACATTACATGTGAGACTACTTGGAAAATTTTTATCCTTTGAAAATTATTTTAACACATAAAAAAAATCTAAAATATACCCTTTCTCACTCCCTCATAGGTTTATGCCACTTAGAACACCAACTCAACACTCTAATCTATCAATTAGGTCTTCTTGCTCTTTAGGTCTTCATATACAAAATATATAGTCTCAAACTTCTAAATCAAACACTAAAGTATTTCAAATATCTATATGATTATATCACATGGGTGAAACCTTCAGGACCTTTAAACACCTCCATGATATTTAGACACTTCAACATAATCTCTAAGCACTCAATTCAACTTTGTGAACATGACCACTCAAACTGGTCATATACAGTCAAAATATAGTCAATCTATTTTGAGTCTTCATATTTGATCAAGGGAAAATTATGACAAATAATGCTTTATAATAATCCTTATATATTTATATAACATATCCAATCTCATTTTCTTCCTTAACTCTGCTCAGAACACCTTCAACTTACCTCTATAAGATGGTCACTCAAACTGTTAGTGCATTCAATAAACACATTCAACTTATAAGCCTTTTTTATATTGAATATACATTTTTAAAACCTAAAAAATCCATAAAGATAGTCCTAATTGAGTTTAAAACACTCTCCAATATATATTTCATCTTGAAACATCAAAATACTATCAAGAATAACTCAATTATCCTTCTTGGGTCACTTGTAGAACATGGTCAAACACACTGTCAACTTTGGAGCTCAATATCTTTGATTGTACAAACACTCAAATATTATAATCAAATTCTCTAGATGCACCTTTAATTACTCCTAAAATTTTCCTTTTACATTGTCAATAAATTTTTCCTAGATCAAAATGTACAAGAAAAATACTCAACACTTATTTTTTCATTATTAATTTCAAATATCAATGGTCATTATGTAATGCAAATATTTGAGACACATGTCTTCATCTCATGTTCCCTAAAATATAAACCAAATGAACTCCATCTATCTCCTCATGAACTTCCTAGATTTAAATCTTCATTACTCACCATTTATATTTGATCCTCACTTGTGAGATCATGTTACTTGGCAGCCCCATGTGCCTTTTATGTACCCTATAGTCAGTCTTCAAAGGATCTTTCACTAGTTGGTAGCCCTGCATACCTTATAAGCATTATATTAACTTATTGACTTAATACACATCATTTATCACTATCTTACAAGATCACATGCTCTATTATATCATTATCTAGTTAGATTAAATGTTCACCATTAGATTTGTGATCCGATTAAATGCTCATCGTAGATCTTCAATAATGTAAATTTGGCTAAATATGGGAACTTAGTAAAATATACTTAGGAATCCAACTTTTCACCTTAATAAAATTTTCTATGCTCAACCTCATGATGTAAAATTTAAACCACACGATCACCTTTTATAGGGGAATCCATCCATATATCAAACTACTCTTAAAAATTTCACACATTTAAAATATGATGTCATCAATATGCTCAATAAATTTTATCTATCAAGATGAATACTTGAGTTTAGGAATTCATATGACCATTCTATTGAATTCCATTCACTTCCATAAGCACTCTAAGCACTCATAACATATCATAGGGTTTGTGTAACATGAACATACCATCAATATCATCCATTAATTACTTAACTAGGCAAACACTCTCTAAACCATCAATCTGATTACTTTATCATTAATTCACTATGCATCATTCTCTCTTTAATATCAATGACAACCTAACATCAATTACCATGCTCAAAAGTTCTAATTTTATAGGTAGTAAAGATGCCATGAAGCTCATTCATCTATGATATGTAAATATATTTGATCTCCCCTATAATAGAGACTTTTGAATCAAACTTAGATTTTAGGGATCTTAATACCTTTTGTAGTACTATTGATTATTACAACTTCTCTCCTATACCTCTGATGACATTCACCACTTCATCTACTCTTAATAGATAATATGCAATGTTCTCATCCTCCTTCATTCTTAAATTTTCAAACTACCTTTGGTGGGTCTATAATTTTTCCAACTTGAATTTGGTGTCTCCTTCATATATGGTTTTTAACTTTTCCCAAACCCCTTTGGTTGTATTATAATTCATGACCTTTACGAATTCCACCTCTAAAATCCCACATAGGGTAACATTCATTACCTCAAATTTATTTTCACTTGCTTTCTTTCCTATTGCATTAGTTGGTGGTGTAGGAGGTGGAGTAAATGCACCAACAATAGATTTCCATATGCAATAGCCCAAGTATAGAAGATAGGTATTAATTCTAATGATCCAAAATGCATAGTGAGTCCCACTAAAAAGGGGACTTATTGGTTGAGAAACTGCCTTGTACTGATGACTAGACATTCTTATGCTTTTATGATCTCCTTTAAGCTATTAGGCCTGATTCAAAGGACCAAGATTTGATACTAATTATTGGAATCAAAAATAATGGGAGGTGAATTAGTATTTAAAAAAAAATCAATTATACTTAATCATTCATAAATAATGAAAGCAACATAGTGATCTAGTAATTCATAATGAACCATTCAGATGGGCATGAAACAAGATAACACATATATGAGTAGGAAAACCTCAAGGGGAAGAAAAAACACTATGATATCAAAAAATGGAATAATATCCTATAAAAAAAATACCAAATTCAGTTGATCACCAAATTAAATTAGAGCACTAACCCCAATAATGTTAAACATCCACTTGACTAGGCTTTAACAAACACCTACTTACAAGGAAGCACCAACTCCCTATGTGACTCAGCACCAACTCAACCACCTCATCTAATTTTTTTATCAACCCTGTACTATTATTTTATGGTTTATAATTAATTTTAATACCAAATTCTACTCAACCATGCATGATATATTAACTTATTTTTCATACTTCAAATATGCCTAAACTACCTTGTATATGTACTAGTCTCATGGTCACAAACCATTTAATCATCCACAAACATTAAAAATATTATGTAAGCCACAAAATAGGTCTTAGGACATCTTATGAACATGGATAAATAAC
Source organism: Torreya grandis (assembly GCA_037957365.1). Taxonomy (NCBI): domain Eukaryota; kingdom Viridiplantae; phylum Streptophyta; class Pinopsida; order Cupressales; family Taxaceae; genus Torreya; species Torreya grandis. The sequence continues at coordinate 2,225,470 of JARHVA010002848.1, read as the reverse complement.
AATTTGAACCCATTTTTGTCTTTCACAACTTAATTAGGTCTTACTCCTCTTTTAGGTCTCATGGAGACCTAATTACATTAGGTCTACCCTCTTAATGCTAAAACTTGATCTTATTAGGCCTAGATGGCATTATAAAATGATAAAAAACATTAAAAAACTTATCCAATGAATTATTATTATCTCCTCCATGCTTTTATATACCTATATTCTTCATTCATAACATGAAAGCTCATTTAGGACAAACTACCCTATTAGGCTTGTGTACCTCAAAAGTGTATCTTACTCTAATGAATCTTAAACACCCTTAATATAATAAAATATGACAAATGAAACATGTAAAAATATTATCCACGAACTTATGTTCATAAATAAATTCTTGGAATACCTTCACTTAGGAGATAAAGGCTCAAGAGAACATCTCTTTAACTCACTTACTCAGAACTACCAATTCATCTCAAAAACTAGTCATGATGAATTAGACCTATAACACCTATGTGGAAACTTTTAAAGACTCCTAATACATATAAATAGTTATATGAGATATTTAAAAAATCCTCAAATATAAAATTCATATGGTCTAATGGTAACTATTGGTCTTACAAACTATTTTTTTGACCCTATGTTTCATAGGCTTATCTAAACTAGATAGGCCATTTTGTGAGCAAATTTTTCATCATATGCACTAACCTCAGAATATTATCCAAATAATTATCATGACATAAAATTCATAAATAAATTATTCATGTACTTTATTGTATCAATATATCATGAACATACCCTCAAATCTATCCCTTCATCTCTACTTAGGTTTTACACTATTCACACCATTAGGTCTATTTGTGATTGGCTTACTTAGATGACCTATTTAGACTAATTTAAGGATATAAACTATCCATAAGTCATCATTGAAATGTAAAATGAGTCTCTATATTCTTCTACCATCTTTTTCTTTTCATGTCCAATTCAACATTTGAGAGCTATAGTAACTTTTTGACAAATAGGCTTGTATCTTTACATTTTCTCTCTCATATAACTAACCACCACCATTTAGAGGTACTTAGGAGACTAAAATACAAGATATCATATCTTATATAGACATTTTAATCCATCCTTATATGTTTTGAAAAAAATATTTCATATTGGATCCTTATTAGGGTTTTAGGGAGGTTTAACATAGGTTTTGGTGTTAACAATTGTTCATAAAGGACTACCACTTGAATCCAAAGATAATTATTGGAGATATTATATATGACCCTTATATATCTATACTTAATATATCAAACTCTAATGTAGACTTTACACATGCCAAAAAATGTCTAAAAGTGCTTCTTAGATTTGAGATCTCATTTTATGAGCTCAAGAAGGCCTAAAATAATGATTCATGCACCTTTCCTTCAAATATTGACCTCAAACTTTCTGATAATACCTAAAAAAACTTATCTCACCTCTATCTATACTCTCATGTGCATACTTTCCTTGAAATATAATATTAATACCTCATTAAGCTCAATAGGGTCTAGGAGTTTTTTAGGTGCAGACTTAGACTGAAGGTCCTACCCCTATAATATCACCTTTAAACTATAATGAATGCTTATATACCTACTTACATTCTCAAATAATTCCATACAACCTTCACATACTTGTGTTCATTCATTTCACCATCTACATACCTATGCATGTCATGACTAGACTTCCTATGCACTTGACATCAATGATCTATACCTTCCATGCAAACATAAGACATTAGTTTCCTTCAAATTATCTATTTATATTTATATCATGAAAATTCCCTCTCATGAAAACAATCTTCCATGCATCTTCTCACATCACACACTACCAACTGTCATTAATCCCTTTTGACATCAACCTTCATAAGATGCGCCTTTGACATTAATGATAATACTCAATAAAAAGTCTCTATCACCTTGGTGATATTTTTCCTTAATTTATGGATGTGAATAATATTAAATTCATCACAAGTTAATTTTTTGGGATACTCATAGGATGGTTCCCAGGGTTCCTTAACAGATAAGTGGATTGTCCCAGTATATCATCCACTAGATAAGACATCATATAGAAATTTCCATCCATCTAGTCATTTGAGATACTAATTTGGTGGATCAAATTAGCACTAATTATTTCTCCTATAGAAATGATCTTGGTGGATCTAAGGATGGTGTTTAGTAGGGTGATACATACCTTATTGACATAGGTTATGCTTGGGAAATAATAAATTTTGTTTAACAAGGCCAAGACAATTCTGATTCTTGGCCTAAAAATAATAATTAAAACAAAAAATATGGGCCCCTTGACTGTGAAGGTGGTTGGATCACTTTACCATTGCTAAAACTTATTGGTTACATTATTTGCATACATCTATTAGTTGACTAGGTCTTGGTTATAGGGTGATTCAAGGCTAGGGAGTTGCTAGTAATTCTCAAAGGCTCACCCACTAACATAGGCCACAAGTGTGATGCATTGACATAAATCTATATTTTTTCTAGAAATTTGGCCATTTACAATAAATCATAGACTAGGTCAATGTAGGGCATTACCTTTAGTTTTACCACTGCATTATGTAGGCCTAGTAATTTAATTTCCTCCATATCATGTTTTTATCTTTATGTAAAGTCTATGAGTTGACCCTCAAGGCCATAGGGTTTTACTACCTCAGCCTCCTCCCATATAGTTGAGTAGTGTTTGAATTCATGATTGAGATAAACCTTGTCAAACTTCATATTAGTGAACTATTTGGACCCTAAAATGCAATATGGAGAGGGGGAAAGTGGAAGGTCTAAAGTGGAAACCATGGTTATGCACTTAAGATATGATTCTCTATAACTATGGTGATTTTTTTTAGTTAGGATAGAACTCAAATTTACATTTATAACTATTAATTCGATGGTAATGTAATTATAATTAACTTCATTGATTACATATATCACCTCTTAGGTTCACTAGCCTTACTGAATTGAATGCATTTGGTTGGCCAATTCATGAAGATTAATGGAATCAATGGCCTTTTACCTCTACCTTTTTTTGTATTTTCAATTTGGCTGGTGAAGTGTTACCTTTTACAAACCCCACTACTAGATGGTTTTTTCCTCTTTTGCCTTGGGAGTTATGTAATTTCCACTTGACACTTGTTGTCCTCCTACTTCTTCCAAAAGTATTGTCTATTTATTACCTGATCATCATGTCATTCTAGGGACATGTGGATATTTTTTCCATCATGTTTATTATCAATCTCTTGTTATCTTGGTCCTTGCCTTTTTATCATTTTTAGCCTATAAAATTATGAAACTTAGAAAAACCCCATGATCTTACATTCCCTAGGAGTATCATACCATCTTTAATATTTATGTAGGATCTGGGTGAATAGGATGATGACACATGTCATCATCCCAACAATCCTTTTGCTTGGAAGACTTAAAAATTTCTAGACTATTCTGATGTTAGTGGGTTTATGGGATTGATTCACTTAGATGGCTATCATTTCTTTGCTTCCCCATAACTTTCATTTATTCACCAGGTGAATAGGATTATGACACACGTCATCATCTCATTTCTCCACTACCCCAAGATCTAAGTGTTTGAATGGATATGGGTTAGTGAGCTATTGTTGGGTGGCATTATTTTTTTCAAAGATTTAAGTGTGAAATATGCCAAGGTAGAAGGACTTGTAAAAGTGATAAAAAACTAAAAACTAAAGGTAAATCCTAGAGGAAAGTGTTAAAGATCAACATGATAAAGAAAAATATACTTTGTGTAACTCCTATGAACTTACACAATTAGGAAACTTTTAAAATCCATTAATAGGTTAGCCCAAATAGAATAAGAAATGAAAACTTGGATAACTAGGAAAATGGAATTTCATTAATATTAGAATGAACATATTCCTAACAAGAAACCTGGACACAAGGACTTTGGCAAATCCTAGCCTATTAACTAATGATGAATACTATTAAAATTTTTCCTCATCATGAATAATTCCTTTCAGGCTAAAGTGGGTCCCTATTCAAATTTTTTTGAGAGTGGGGTATTTTGAGTGTAACAATAATAAAAACCTTATTTAATATTTTATATATTAACACTTTCATCAGCATAATCAATAACTTATGACAACTCTCCATCATATAAATCATGATAGAATAATATTTCAACATATCTAAAAGAGACAACAAAGTTTCTTAGAACCTTATGTATGACATCATACTAAGTTGAGTAATAAGATAAATGATCAAGATAAATAAACCTCAAATATTTAAAACTAAAAAATTATACATACATTTAAGGCTTATCTAAAAATGTTCAAGCTAAATGAAATGAAACAACCATATAACCCAAATGGAAAGCTTTTGACCTACTTGCCTCAAGAGAACAAAAAATGCCAAAGACTAGTTATTGACATAAAAATTCAAAACCAAGACAAGTCCATGATGGGTCATGGCCCATTTTTTTTAGTCTAAGTTATATTCAAAATTTACTATGACATAAAACCATAAAAAATTCCTCCAACTACATCAGTAATAATGTAAATTGAACATGACCAGGACTTGCAATATAATGTAAATCCATAAGTACATAGTTAAAGACAAGTTATAAGTACTCTAGTCAAACAAGTAGCTAACCATTAATAAAAGATTATCTATTCATAAGTTGAAAATAATAAAAGTAAAGAATGAATATAGTTCAAGACTCTTAAGTAAGAGTAGATGAATGACATAGTAAATAATAAGGAAAGATGGCACAAATGACCAATCAATAACATAGAAGGAAATAAAAGATCATATTGGTTTCATATCTCAATGTTTCATTTTCTTTCTCTTTTTTCATCTTACTTAGGTTATTAGGTATGAATACAATTTAGCTCATATACCTATCCTTGTAGTCACATAAAAGACCATAAATAATATCTATACATATAAGGAGCAATAAATATAGTAGATAATCATAAAAAAATAAATTATAATCCAACTTAACTGAAACAATAAATCAATAAATTTAGTGTTATTTAATATCCTCATGTAATAAAAATGTTTATAACATCAAAATGTCCTATCAAGAACATAATAACTTAATAATCTATCAGATTATACAACTAAATCAAATAAATAATAATAATTTATGAACTTGTTATTTTTAAATATCCAAAAAGAGAAACTACTAATCATCCAACTCAATCAAGTACATCAAAACATGGTAATGACACTTAGGTGCACTCTAAGCCACCATGTGTCTCTGTAGGGTTTCATAGTTTTGGTTTTATGGTGCCTTTGCACTGTGTATTATTAATTTATACCATATCTTCAATGCATAGATGTATAGGGAAGAATGTGCCATATGGTTTTAACTTTACTTTGACCTAACATACACAATTAAAAAAATGCAATGTAGTTAGGAAACCACCATATAAATGTTGTAAACTATGTTTCTAACATTCTTGATATCAGTAATCCACATATTTATTATGGTGTGTGAATGGAATAGTTTGAGTAAAGGTTTCAACCTCATCTTTCCTATAAGTTATTAATGCAACTATTGAAGTATAGTTATATTCCTTTAGCACAAGGGACATTGTAGAGAGACCAAGATGGATGAATTTCACATGAGTGTAGGATTTTATTCAATTAAACACAACTTTGATGGAGAATTTTGGCTCTAGTATTTATCCTTGGTGTAGTTGGGTGTCAAATGTTCTCCTACTTCTCTCTCTTTTCTCTAATATTCTAATTTATGTCTTGGTAAGACCTTGTATATACAGGATAATTTATGATGACTAAATTATGTTAAGAAAATTTTAAAATTATAAATGGGAAGGATTAAGGATCATTACCAATTTACCAATGTATAAAATATATATACCCACAAAGCTAAAAGAGACAAACCCATATGGGTATGGGTTTGTCTAGGATGGGCCTGTATAGATACCAATTTTCTTAGGGGATAAGTCAAGCTCTATTTTTTAGGCAAGGTTCTCTTATGGAAAAATGTAATATATATATATATATATATATATATATATATATATATGTATATCTTGAGGATAAATACTAATCTGATTTAAAGATTCAAACATCAAATATATGCTTATGTGAGGTTGGGGACATCATAAAAGTGGGTTAAAAATTATAAGTTTTCTAAATAAGTTGAATTGTGAATAAAACATGGGAATACAATTTTTATGCCAAATTGGGTGTCTACAATAATATATCTTGATATGTATGTACATTACTAGGTTTTTGAGATCCTATGGTAGGTTTCCTAATCTAAGATTGCATTTATTAGAGATATTTTTGAATTATGAAACCTCATATGTAGTAGCATGTGTATGATCTTACACATTGTTAATATTGATAGGAATAGAGGCTTTACTATTTTGAATAAGACAAAAATCAAAACAATAAAGCCTTTATTTCTCTCAAAGCTAATATATGTTGGTTTATACATATGCTACTAGTTCTAAATATGCATAAATTCAATAATATCTCCAAGAAATGTAATCTCAAATTAGAAAGCTTGCCCAAAGATTTAAAAAACCAAGTCATGTGGTCATTTATCAAGATATATTATCACATACACCCAAATTTAGCACCAAAACCTTATTAGCATGTTTTATTACTATGTCAACTTATTTGGTAAAATTTTACATTTTAACCCAATTTTAGGATGGCTCAAACCCAACATAAGTATATATTTGGTCCATAGAGCTTAAAATAATTTCAAAATTTATCCATAAGGTATCTATTTATACATCCTAACAACATTTTATCCATTAGATATACTTATACATGAAAATTAACACATACACAAATTAAAATATTTTTAATTGTAGATACAAATTATATGAATATGAATGGTAAAAATTAAATATACATCAACATACTTTATATATTAGGTAGTCATAAATACACAAAAATTACATAGTAGTCAAAGGTTTAAATACCAACATGTTTTGAGACATAAAACATAAGAACAACATTCCAAAGCTCAAACAAATACCCTACAAGTGATGCAATATAGACATCCATATTTTAAACTTGACTTGTCCTTGAAATAATAACCAAAATTATAAGGTGCTCCTCCCATATTTTCAACCATGGAGGAATATTATAATTAACTAGATTAATTAGATACATTGAATATCTTGTGACCATGTTACTAAATGGATTCACTCCATCTAGACCTAGACAAATATTAACACTAGATGGTTTCATATAAATTTTATGGGCCAAATTATCTCAATATGTGTAATTTATTTATAATTGTTTGGTATGTGCATTAAACCCTTAATATTAATAAATTATTAAGATTTCCAATTATTTTCACTAATATATACATTTTACTATATTAATAATAATGTGAACCTTCAATATTAAAAGCCTATGATGTTGGGATGAATCTACTACTTGACCTAGCCATATCATTGATCTCTTGTTGTACCTAAAGAGCATTTGCTCCCTTTGTCCCCTCTATTTTTTGATACCTTCTCATTTTAGTGTACATGGATCCTTCCTCTTACTAGGACAAAGCCTTGGGGCCTTTCTCCCTTGAAGGTACATCTTTAATAATGAATAAATTCATTAAAGAGGTTGTGTCTAGTAATAATCCTCTCAAATAACGTAGTGATATTAACATAGTTAAAATATGGGATGAAGTCCCAATAGTGGACCTAACTTGTGAGAACATAGAATAAAAATTGGTTGAGCTATTAGAGCATGCTTTATTTGGGAAATTCTCAAGGGCATGGCCATATTCTAAAAATCTCAATAAATGGGTAGATAGAGAATGGAGACCTAAAGTTCTAGGTAATATTAATATCTCTCTTTATGGTAGAGGATTTTTTAGAGTAATTTTTAACAAAAAATAAGATAAGGAGATGATTTTAATAAGTGGCCTCTGGTTCTTTGGCCTGTGTGGCCTCTATTTAAACAACTAAAACCATAATTTTAATCGTATTGAAGAAACTCCATCTAAATTACTAGTCTAGGTTAGGCCTCCATTCCTCCCCCTTCACCTAAGGTATGAGGATGATTTCCAAGCTATTAGAGACACCATTATAATCTAAAAAGTATGGGTGGCACCTAAATAAAAAAACTTCTTAGTAGATAGGATATGTGTGGAAGTTGATCTTATTAAAGGAATCCTTGAAGCTATCAACTTAAAGATGGGAAATATACAATTTATACAAAATATTGACTATGATCAGATCCATTTTAAATGAAACTTGGGCCATGATCATGGTCAATTCTAGAGAAACATCCCAAAGAATACTAAGGTAAACAATATACTAGAAGGTTTGGCTAAAGAATTTCAGCAATCTCGTCAATGGAAAAATAAAGCCATCTTGAAACATGAACAACCCATAAAGTATACTCTTGTCTCCAACCCCTTTGTAATCTTTGAGGTTGAAGTGAAGGAAGAAGTGAATAATGAATCAAAGGAAGAGCCTACCCTAGAATAAAGTGTGGGAAAAGAAAAAGAATAAATTGTTCCTTAGCCATAATCTAAGATAAGGAACATCCAAATCCAAAGTAATGATCAATATTTGAAAGAAATAGAACCTCCTTAAATCGCCTCCTCTAGTCAAATACCCTCTAAAGGAATGAAGAATAATAGTGACATTAGGCAAAAGAGTTAATAAAAACTATTGTAGCCAACACTCAGGCTACAATGGAATCAGTCATCAAATCTAAAAATAAATTAGGTAATAAATGTTAATTGTCTCCTATAATATAAGAGGAATAGGAGATTACAACAAAAAACTAATCCATAAAGACATTGTGCAAAAAAAGAAGGTGAATATTCTACTCATATAGGAAATAAAACTATCTAGTCTAGATGTAATTAATAGTATTAAAAAAGTCTAGCCCTATTATGTATGTAATGTGGTTCTATCCAAAGGAGCCTCAAGTGGGGTCATCACTACTTGATATTCAAACCTCACCCTTGAAAATCATTTTTTGATTGATAATTAGATCAAAAAATTTCTAAGGGATAATGTGTCTAATAAACTCCCTTATATTACCAATATGTACTCTCCTAACCATTTTATGGACAAAAGAGATTATTGGGCCTCCATCCAAGACAATGTCATCCAAAAACCACTAACTTACTAGATTATTGGAAGGGTTCTAAATCTTATCCTTAGTCAAGAGGACAAAAGGGGGGATTCCTATTAGGGATAGTGATAGGGAAGTTGTGGAAGATATCATGAGCACCCTTGACCTAAAGGATATAAAAGATTAGAAAGGCAAGTACACTTGATCTAACAAGTGGATGGGCCATGCATTCATAATAACTAGGTTGGATAGGTTTTTGATATTTGTGGAGTTATTGAAATAATTACCTCTTTCTTTCTTAGAAATCCTCCCAAAATTAACATTAAATAAAAATCCCATCTTCTTTGTCATTAAACATAAGACTAATTAATGACCTATCTTGTTTAAATATTCTTATATTTGGTGTAGTAAGGAAGGATTTGATCAAGTTATCATGCATGTATAGAAGGATTAGTTTCATCCACTTCCTAGTCAATAATGGGTTATAAAAATATAACACACCAAGGCCTACATAAGAAGTTGGATCCAAACTCAAAACAAGTCCTAAAACATTATTTATCTCAACCTCTAACTTAAAGAATTCCAAGAGAATTGAATAGGAAGGTTTAAATGAAGATCTTATAAAAGAGTAGGAAAAGTACTTGTAATAGCTACTAAACCTTCTAGGTAAGGAGGAAAATACTTGATGACTAAAGTCTCAAATGATATGGCTTGTAGAAGGAGACCAAAACACCAAATATTTTTTTAGGAAAACCCAATAAATAAATAATATGAACACAATAAGAAAATTCTAATCTATACATGAGATTTATTTTGAAACTACTATAGACATCAAAGAACATTTTTCAAATCACCTTGAAAAGCTTCACCAAGATGCAAACAAGAGGAGTTACGAAGGTTACAGAGAGTTTCAAAATGAGTTGCAGGGCAATCGACATCGGTTTGATCAACCGACGTCGGTCAGATAGCAGTGCAGAAGCAATCGACGTCGGTTACAAGTCGGCCAACATTGGTCAGGGAGGAGCCGACATTGGCAACCTGTGTGTGAACATACAGTTTGCATGTGGATTCCAGAGAATCTATTCTTGGACTGTTAGTTTGCATGTTAAAGGCTAATTATAGTCTTGAGTTTCATGTCTAATTATTGTAATTAAGATAGTCTAATTATTATAAGCATGAGATCTATATAATAGACTCATGGGCTATATTGTAAACAAGTGCTAGAGAGTAAGAGAGCAAAATAAGCTCCTTCAGAGAGAAGAGAGCAATGGTGTGTTCCTCCTAGTGCCATAATACCAAGTGTGGGTGATGGTTTGGAGGTTAGAAAGGGTAAGGTTAGTTATCTCCCACTTGGAGATAAATAGCTGCAATTGTACCTGTACTTGTACATCATCTAGTTTGTTCCCTTGGCTTTGTATCCCTCTTCAAGACCACTCTTGAAGACCAACCACCACAAATCCTGTAGTGCAACACCTGTCATCCAAATCACCTACCACATCCACATCTACAAACCCATGTATAAAATAACTTGACCCTACATAGCATGTGCACCTGCTGCTGATCCCTCTAAGAATCCACTGAACTACCCTTTAATGCTTCTTTCTCGAATTAGCTCCAAACTTGTGACAACTCCCATTGCTTGGGAAAACTCAGGTCTAGTACATACCATGCACTTAACCTCATTATGTGAATCAAGACAATATTCTGTGAACTATCCAACCATCGATGTGCTAATCGGTCTCACACAATCATCCTGAAACAAAGTCAACATATGACCTTCCATGTCCTTAGAACACACTCATGCCAAAGAATCTTGCTGCTCCCAGATTCCTCATGACATACTTCTAAACTAGCTTTACCTTTAGTTCAGTAACTCCCTGTATATGTAACCCTGCAACAAGCACATCATATAGTAATAGGATAATGTAGCTAATATTATCCAACCTGGTAAAGAGAAACACAATGATCAAACCTCCATTGCCCTACAGCTTATTCAAGACCATATACCCTAGCCTTCTGTCTCACATGTCCATTTCTGCTCTTCTTCATCCTGAACATCCATTCATCTCTCAGTGCTTACTTTTAGCTGGCAACTCCACCAAAAACTCCTATTTGGTTCTTCTCCAAGGAATCACATCCTTCATCCATGCTAAGCTCCCACTATTTCCTATATCTACCTGCTCTGCTTCTTTAATAACTTCTTGGTTCTTCACCATAAGTGAGAAACAAGTAGTGTAAAGAAGGGAAATGACAAATTTGAGGCTTACTTACTCTTTAAGTCCTTCATATGGGCACTTGAGACTCCTTGACAGCTTGTTATCCACCCAAGATCCATCTCAGTGACTGATGCCAGTCACATCTCAGTCTGCACCCGACCAATGTCAGTTCCCTACGACAGCCTCATTACTGACGTCAGTTCCTCCTTACTAATGCCAGTGTTTATCTATCCTTGAGTCACTAACGTTGGGCTGCACATAGCTAACATTGGTCCCTGTCTGGACGTTGATGTCAGTTTTCTAGCCGATGTCGGTCTCTGTGTTTTGCTTGTGAGAACTAACTTCTACCCGTGAGTTCCTTTTGGATCAAACCCTTGTCCAAATCACCCTTGCTCTGCTTAGAATTCTTTTGCCCCTTATGCTAAACTCTATCCATCACCTTCTCCTTGAAAACTAAGGCTTTCCTGTTCTTGCCACTGACATCGGATTCCTCAAGAAACATCACCTTCTTCTTTTGCATACAAAAATATTGATCTATGCTCTTCAAATCTGAAAGCATACCCTTTGACTCAAGAACATGCATCTCCTTCTTATTCATGTGACCAAGCCTATTAAGCCACATCTTCGAATCTACAGCTGAAGTAGATAACCCAAAAAGAGAATCAGTAATACAAGTAGATAGATAAAGTGTACCTAATTTCTTACCTCTTGCTACAACAAGTGCACCCTTGGTAACCTTCTAAGAGTCTACTGTGAGAGTTACTGTGCAACCCTCATCACCCAAACTTCTTAAAAAAATCAAATTCTACTCCAGAACTGGGACATGCATGACCTCCTTTAACACTCATGTGTTACCTGTCTACAATTTTAGCTTCACTTTCCCTTTGCCAACCATCTGACAAGGCTTACCATCCCCTAAACAAATTTCTCCAAAGTCTCCCTGGACATACTCATGAAAAAATTCCCTATTTGGGGATGCATGAAAAGAGGCACCAAAATCTAAATCCCAAGATTCTACTTTATCCAAAGAACATACCAGAGCATCTTGTGCAACAAAATCCGCAACATCTGCTTCTTCTTCATGTCCTTCATGCTGATCTGCTACCAACCAACAATCTTTCTTTTCCTGCTCTTTCTTTCCATATTTCTAGCAGGTTATTCTACCATACCTAGACTTGGACCTCCTACCATTAAACTTCTCCATTCATAGTCTACTTTCTTCTACCATTGCTCTACTCCCACTCAAATAGAAACCCCTGTGAGTAACCTATAGTCAACACACACTAACCAGACCTAATCCAACCTGTTAGTATCCCAACCAAAAGCTCTGATACCAATTGTCAGGGAATCCAAGAACAACACACCTTGTTCTGATCCCACTTGTTAGGATCTTGCTCCTCAGAAAGAGCACAATATGATTACCAAATATAAGCAATTAAACATGTGGAAATATCCAAAAGTACAAGTAACTAGAATTCACAAATAACACATAATATGAGAGACAATATACAATCTTGTATTAATACTTGTACATAAAAGAATACAATAAAGATCCACCACACTCTTCCACCTTACAGAGGCTTGTTACACCTCAAGTGTACAATAATTCTTCTTCAAAACACTCTCCTACAAAAAATGGTCCCAACACACAACTCACACACAAAATTGGTGTTCACCTCTCCAACCAGTCAGTAATAACCCTGCCAGTACACCAAGCACTCTAAAGTACTTCAAGTAGATCTCCCATGAACCTGCAACCTACAGTCAAATAGACCATACTTACACATGTAGATCTCCTATGAGCTTGCAACAACCTGCAACTCAATGATCTTACAATGGAAGGATCTTCCTTGCCTTCCTTTCTAGCTAATAATTACAATACATGCTAATGGGTCTATAAATAGATCCCAGACTTAAATAATAACTTAGACTCTTAGTTTACTAATAACAGACATGCAGCTCAAGACTCAAAATAGGCTTTACATGCAAACACTCAGTTCAACAAACTAACTGTTCTTGCAACAAACAGTTCTAGAACACACAAGCGACTGACGTCGGTCCCTATCTAATTGGTGTTGACCGACGTCAGCTAACTTCCTACCAATGCCAGTTGCCTTCTGCATTCATCTTAATCGACATCGGTCATACTACTGACGCCGATACTTTTGGAACTTCAACAACCTCTCTTTTCATCTGCATAGTTGAAGCTTTTAGCTCCACAACCTAACAGAAAATACTTGATGACTAAAGTCTCAAATGATATGGCTTGTAGAAGGAGACCAAAACACCAAATATTTTTTTAGGAAAACCCAATAAATAAATAATATGAACACAATAATAAAATTCTAATCTATATATGAGATTTATTTTGAAACTACTATAGACATCAAAGAACATTTTTCAAATCACCTTGAGTAGCTCTACTATGAAGAAGAAGTGGACCATGAATTGGCATTGAGTATACTTTTGGAAAATATCCAAATTATAATCTCTCCAGAATATAATGAGGACTAATTTAAGGAGGTGATATTATAAGAGCTAAAAAGGTGGTATTTAGTATGATCATAGACAAAAATCTAAGACCTGATGATTTTAATGCAAATTTCTACCAAGACTACTGGGATTTAATTGAATAATATCTCCTTACTTTGGTGGAAGACTCTAGGAAACACAAGAAGCTCCATGAAGGGATAAAATTATCCTTCATAATTATAATTCCCAAATAATCCTAAGCCATGAGAATTAACTAATTCTACCTAATTTCATTTTACAACAACTCTTATAAAATTATTGCCAAAATCATATCCAAATCACTTGAGAAGCTCATACCTAGACTTATCTCAAAAGAATAAATGGGATTTGTGCTAGGATACAACATCTCTTAAAGGATAATTTTGGACCAATAAGTAATACATTCCATTAAATAAGCTAATATAAATGTCATGGGCATCAAACTAGATATGGCTAACACTTTTGATAGGGGTAACTATAATGTTATATATATGACTCTCCATAAGCTAGGATTTGATGGAAATTTAGTGTATTAGATAAAAGAATTAATCAAATACCCTTGGATTGATCCCTTGGTCAATGGTAACCCAAAAAAATTCTTCAAACCCTTAAGAGGGATGAGGCAAGGGTGTGCCCTCTCCCCCTTCCTCTATATTATCTCTACCAAGCTTCTTGGATTTTCTCTTGAACTCAAAAGATAACAAAGTGTCCTCTTGGGGATACCTTCTTATCAAGGTGAAAAGGATCTTAATAACATCCAATTTGATGATGACACACTCCTCCTAGGGAGATATTCACCCTCAATTACTAGGAGATTTTATTTAATTCTCAGAGACTACTCTATTCCCATAGGATGTGAGGTGAATAACAAAAAATTAGTCGTCTATTTCTCTAATTCCCACCCTATATAAGCTATGGAGATCACCAAAATTTTGGGTTTCAAGGCAAGAAAGGACTAATATTTACTCTATTTATGAGTTCTAATCTAATTTAACCTCCCCAAAGCACAACATTAGGATAAGATTATTGAGAAAATGAAATCCAAGCTCACCACTTGGTCTAACTACTGGTTGTCTTCTCTTGCTAGATTTCTTCTCATTAAATCTATGTTATCAACCATTAAAATTTACCAATGAGCATTATCAGTGACACCAATTTCAATATGAATAAAATGGAACAAATTATTACAAAATTCTTGTGGGAAGGAGGTAATCATGACAATAGAAAGAAGTTCTACCTTATCAACTGGGAACAAGTCACTAAGAGAAGAAAAGAAGGAGGGCTAGATCTAAAGTGTCTCTTTAATCACCATAAGGCTCTCACTACTAAAATTATGGAGAATGATTTAAAACAAATATAAATGGTGGGCCTTCTTAATATTTAACAAATACAATTGTCAACTCTCCAATGGTTTTCTCATTAGTAGCTACATCGAGATGAAGTCTTAAATATGGAGGAGCATAGAAAAATCCATAACACTGATCTACTCCCAGCTCTTTTATATGCCTGGTAATGTAAAGAAAATTTTATTTTTTTAGGAAAAAATCCTTAGGTAGTTTAGACCTCAAGTATCTAACCTTATTAAAGATTGGATACAGGAAAAAATGTCTACATTTTTTTATTATGTTGTGAATTCCTAGCATATCCCCTCTATTAAGTCAAATCAAGACCTTCATATCCCCCTTTATATGCATAATGATTGACTTTAATTTTCCTCTTATATGGAATGAAGGGTCCTTCCTAACCCCAATTTTTAAGACAAACTCATCTAGGGCAATATTAGTGGATCATGTATCTATACTATGAGTAAAGGATGCATAATGTTGTATAGTGATTCCCCCCAATTCTAGGATGGAAACAAATTTGGTAAAAGGATGAAATTCCTAAAATCAACTTATTATCTTGGGTTATATTATAAAATAGGTATCTCAATCTAGATAATATAAAAAAGAGGGGCCTAGTTGGCCCAAACTAGTGTGCCCTCTGTAAGGCAACAAAAGAAAACAAGGAAAACCTTTTCATCCATTATGGATATGTAAGAGAAGTGTGGAATATATTTAAAGGATGATTAACCTTAAATAAATGTTCCATCCTCCTTCTAGGATTCAATTTTCATTACCTCCATAATCCAAGGGACTACAAAATCTACCCAATGGCCCATTAGCATCAAGCACCTTCTACCCAAATACCTATTTTGAGGAATGTTAGACAAATTGGCTACCATAGGTGAGTGATATTAAAAAATTGATATCTAGGCTTGTTTAAATTAGTTGATATCCCTTAAAAATTTTGGTATAGGTCATATATTATCTTGTCATGGTAAAGAGTGGTATTATTCTTATTGGTGATTAGGGTTTTCTAGGGTGTCCTAGTCAAAATGTTAAGTCATAACACTTAGTTGTCTAACTAATGTTCATAAATTGAACCTTCATAATGTGTTTATCAGATTTTAATGTATGTTTGAAAAATTTAAGGTAACTTTTCCTTGTTTCATGCTTACTCAAGCTATGCAACATTGAAAATACACTATCAAGACTTCCAAAAGTAGGTTATAGCATGAAAGGAGAAAATTTTCCAACATAAGATGATGATTCCAATATAATTAAGTGTAATAAGGTGAAAAAAATGTGTTTTAAGCATTGGTATATCTAATAAAGGACAAAAAACCTTTCATCTTCTACTTTAAGTTTCTTGGTAGGTTAAGGAATGTAATTTTGATAAGGATCATTTATGAAATAGGGAGAATCTTAAGAATGATGATGGTAGGTGTTATATGCATTCTATATGCCCTCTTAATACATTGAATTTATTTGTATAAATATCCCTTGTTCTTTATGAACTATCATTAAGAAGCTAAGAGCCTTTAAAATGCATGAAAAACCCTATAGGCTCAGTTTTCCCATTTGAATGCACTTTGGAGCTTGATGAGGGAAAAATAATGATTTAAAGAAATTTTTATGAAGCAAAGGAACCCTATAAATATCAAAATGGTGCATATAACCATGTTACTTGTCATTAACATGATAATAATGTGGAATTTTATTAAGATTTACTGGTTTGGATAGGTTTCTTGAGAAGTGTGAGGTGTTTAATATATAAGTGAGTTTTAAAGCACATGTAAATGAGGTATAAATATTCAAATAGGTTAAATAATTCATCCACACCATATTTAATCTAAGATTCATACACAAATCTATACATTTGAGGAAGTTTTATATTCATTTCTCTTAAGAAACCTCTTGTGTTGATGAGTTCAGTGTAAGATAATGTTTAAAGGATGGTATTAAATATGTATTCAAGGTGTTAAGAATGTTCTTCAGTTCCAACGTAACCTTCAAACCTCCTACTTAACCATGCATGATCAAGGTAGTATTTGAGAGACTATCATGCACCTATAGGCCTACCTATAACACTGCCTTCAAATGCACTATTGTGTGATGAACATGAGGATTAAGGATAGTTTTATATGTGAGAGGACTTGATAAATAATAATTGTTACTTTAAATATCTAAATATGGTCTTTATATAAAGGTCCACTCCTTTGATTTAAGTAAAACAAAGTACTCAACTTGAATTGAATATATGTATATAGGATCGTAATAATAAAATAGGATAATTGAGAATATGATATAGGTTTTAATCTCCTTGAAAAGTTGGAAGATCCATCTCAATAATGGCTTGGAAGCAATAGAAGGCTGAAAAATGTAGACCTACAAGTTTCTATCTATGAGATGGTTCAAGGATTTGATTTTGTGAGTCTAGGTGGGGACATATAATCCATAAAAAATGATGTATATAGAAAGGATATCCAAAAATATTTTGTACCTTAATATAATTATAAAATCCCACCAAGAATATCATTCTCAAAGCTTGACAGTTGTAATCCTAAATAGAGACCCATAGGTTTGCCTTGTAAAAAACATGAAAAACATACATATTGTTATTGGTATATAATTTTAATATTTATGTATGGAAATAAGGACAATATATAATGTATGTGTGGTGATTTTAACCTTAAAAGGATTGAGATAACATCAAATAGTGGTGGCCAGGGTCAAAACTAGAAGAAAGGTCTAAAACCCTAGGCCTAAATTAACTAGGTTTCAAGGATAAATGAAAGAAATAACCATAATAAATATAATTAAATAACTAATTAGTAAATTTAAGTACCTAAATAATATTTTTATTTCAAATTAAAACATTAATATGACTTTGTTTTCTTAGAATACTTAGACTAGGTCCAAAATGCAGGTGTACAAGCTTGAGGAGACTAATATTTTGCTCAACACATATAGGAGAAGGTGAAAGGTTAGGAATGGTATTTTTGGATTTTAAATGGGTATTTTTACTCCAAAATTATTTAATTTGTATGTTGGTTATATTTATTTACTCTATGAATAATGGTTAACAAAATCAATACCTCCTAAGTTACCTAGTAAGAATAAAAAGACCCAATGACTATTTTAGTTTACCAAATGACTCTAAATACATATAAATTGGAATAAAAACACTTGGATGAACTTTTTATGTCTCTTAAATACCTATTTTATCAATATTTTGGAACATTTTGAGTAGCATAGGGAAGGAAATGACCTACTTTGGTAGGTTACAGGTCTAAGTCAAGGTATAATGACTCAGTCATAGGCAAGTTGAAGCTTTGTATGAATGATAAGGTTATATTAAAACCATGAATGATTTGGTTTAATTTTAATAATTAATCATTACAAATAAATGATTAATATAATCATGGTGTTTTGATTTATACCTTGTTTTAGACACATGAACATAGGCCTGCTAGAAAAGGAAAACTTACTTCCAAGAATTGAAGAGAATATGCAATGTTGATATTGAGATTGGATTTTGGATGATAAATTATGGTGTATTAAAATAATTATATACCATATTTTAAGGTTTATAATGTTTTTATATTGACAATAAAGGAAACAAAACCTACAACCTATCTCATAGTCCTAAAAATGCATGCAAAACCTTCAAACTTGGAAGTTTTGAGAGTTTTGAAGATTGACCAAGGGAAAAAATATTTAAGGGGTTATGGGAAGTGGAAAAATACCTTAAAAAATTATCAAAACACTTTTAGGTTCCATAAAACTCTCTCTATACATTTTTATCTGCTCTTGGCCTACTTAGGTCTGTGTGTAGGCCAACCTAGGGCTAGAAGTTTGAAATTTTCATAACTTGAGTTGCACCCATGAAAAATTATTAAAAATTTGTTAAATTAACTAATTTAATTTAAAATAAATTATTTTTTAGTTTTTAATTAGTAATATATGGCCTTGTATGGTCTATAGTATTGTAGGCTTGCATTAGGCCTAATTGAGAAATATGGGTGATGAGAAATCGTGTTTGCCTTGGGAGTTGAATCATGAAATTTTGGGTGAAGATAGAATGGGATAAATGGTACTAAAATATTAATTTATTTTTCATAGAATTTTTTTACTTCAATCAATCCAAGGATATTTGTGTCTAAATAAGGCTATAAGGAATAATCCTCAAGAGAGAAAAACATGAGAACTATGAGTGAAATGATAGAAAAAAGGTGGAAAAATGATTGGTTGTATGTATTAAACAAGTGTATAAGGTATTTAGATTAAAATAAAATTAATTTTCATCTCCTAATCACTCTTAACAGGTAGTTTTAAGGAAAATGGATGAATCAGAGATAATGAAGCATCTCCTACACCACCTTTGAGAAAGTTACCATCATACCAAGCAAAAATCGTGAAGAAGATTATATTAAACTATTATTTGGTAGTTTTATTGATTATTAATGATGTGACACTTTTCATGGACATTATTATTCCCATATTCTCTCTCCTCCTCATTCTCTTTTATATGCATGGCCTGATTTGTCTTGCAAAGGGATCTTTCCACCAAGAGCATGGCATAGCCCTAATTTTTTGTATGACTATTTGATTAATAAGATGATTTATTTTATATCCTCTTATTGTTTTACATAGTGTATACCTTTCATTGTTGATATGATCAAGCATAGATTAAGTTATCTTGGTTGTTGTCTCATTCTCTTTACATTCATGTAGTTTGACTCATTATTACATGTTGTGAAGAGTGTCATCAGGGGTTTCATGGAGTTAGAAGTGGAAAATATTTTCCCTTCTAATCTAACTTGAACTTACCTCTTTTAAATCATTTATGTGATAGATTCTATTTAAGACAAGTGTATATTTCTTACAGTCTTATATATCTTAGTGCACATGCAAATTAGTGGTAGAGGTCACAAAGTTTGGTGCATCACCTCCCTATTTTAGTTCTCTCTCCCTTTTCCATTGAATGTAGTAAATTAGTGTATAGTTATTAAGTAATGCATCAAAGTAACTAGCCCTATCTATAGGTTATATTTAGCTATAAGGTCATACAAAAAATTTGAAGAGTTCCCATGATATCACTTAAGTGAGGAAAGATTGAATAACCTTCCTATGGGTGAAATTTTTATTGATAGTAGGGAATTTGGAAGACTTATAACTCTTTTATTTTTAGGGACAATTACATCCCATCTTTGGTTACTATGAAATATATTCAATCCCTTCTTAAGGAATGTCAGTCCCTTAGCCCTTCTCCTAAAAAGAAAGAAAAAGTTAGTAATATGGATTAACCACTACATATCAATCCTTAATTTACCCTCTTATTTGATGGGTCCTCAAAGGAAAACCTGGTGTAGTCATATAAAATGCAAAAAATGGTAACTTGAGTGTGGCTTGTGACACCTAATGCATAGGTCCCTCTTAAGTGTTCTCATAACCATCATAATCATATGTTCACTGATTCCTAGTAATCCCTAGCCTTCTAGAATTAATCAAAGCTTAGATAGAATTCTCTTTTCATGACTAATCCATGTTCCAAAGCCCCATCATATCAAGATAATAGTGCTAAACTTGGACTAGAGCACTGGTGCCACTCCTATCCACTTTTGGTGCTCCTATCCAAGTGTATTTTTGGCCCTAACAGTTAGTTTATTCTAGTTATATATCCTTCTCCTTATCATCATAACATGAGTACATTCAACCCATGACTAATATATATCTATATAAGCCCATTAAAAGATCATTTATAAATGCTTGGCAAATATCACTAAGCAAGAAAGAATACAAGCAAGACTACTCAAATAATCTTCCCTATTCTCTAAATACAACCAACTAATACACTTAAAATCTTGTTCAAATACTTATACAAGTCCCTAGCCACATCAAGCAAATATAGTTTAGTATTTTTCATATTCATACACTCTATTGCATAAAGCACATCAAATGGGAGAATTACATATGGCTTGATCCCTCTTTAAAGTATTGGTATGTAGGTAGCATGCCCACACAAGAAGTGTGGATACATGTTTGGTGAATATTAAAAACACTAACCTCCTCCCCCATATTTTCTCAAAATTGGTCAAATCATAATGGAGTATATGGTTTCAAGAGAAATTTTACTCTATAAGGAGATCTACATACTTCCAGTTTCCAAAACTTCACAGATATGGTCACACATGCATAGCGAACAAAACCAAGAAAGCTTAGATCTCCTAGAAAAAAAACCATAGGTTTAATATAGAATTTGTGCCACTCTTTCCCACTTTTGGTGCTCCTATACAATCCTAAAATTAAGGTTAGATCCTGGTTTGCAATAGTGTCCCAATCCTGCATAGTGAATCTCAGACTCTGTCTCAGCCGTATCAGTCAATTTTTAGGTAAGTCTTATTTTATCCCTCTTATTAATATTTTTAGAAAGATAAAAATTATAATATAATTTACACAAATAAATAGCTTAATTATTGTATATTTATTTACTAATTTTACTACTTAGAGCATTTTTATCCCTAATAACTAGTTCCTTTCAATTCCCCATCCTTCTCCTTGTCATCCTAATGGAGCACATTCAACCCATGACCAATATATCCCTATAAAATCCCATTCAAATATAATTTAGAGGGAGTTTTAAATTATCACTAAGCAATAAATAATACAAGACTACTCAAGAAATCTTCCTTATTCTTTACATACAGCCAACCAATACACTTACAAACTTATCAAAATACTTACACTAGTCCCTATCCACCTCAAGCACATCTAATTTATCATTTTACATATTAATACACAATATTTTATAAATAATATAAAGTGGGAGAACTACATATGGCTTTATCCCTCTTCAGAGTATTGGTATGTAGGCAACATGCCCACATAAGGGGTGTAGATACATGTTTAGTGAATCTTACACACACTAACATCCCCTCTTTCTTGAAATTGGTCAAATCACAATAGAGTAAAGGTTTTTAATATAAAATATACTCTACAAGGATCTCTATAGACTTGCAGTTTCTAAAACTTCATAAACAAGGTCACACAAACCTGACAAACAAAACCCATAAAGCTTAGATCCTTAGGACAATAGTGGTAGAGGTAGACTACATCAATGCCACTCTTTTCCACTTTTGGAACTCTTGTCTAATCATAAAATGAGGGTTATATCTTGGTTTGTGATAGTGTCCTAGTCTTGCACAGTGAATCTCAAACCCTATCTCAACTGTATCAGTCAATTTTTAGCTAAGTCTTATTTTTTCCCTCTTATTACTATTTTTAGAAAGGTCAAAATTAAAATATAATTTACATGAATCAGTAGCTTAATTATTTCATATTTATTTACTAATTTAATACTTAGACCATTTAACTAAATTAGGAATAATAATCCAATATTCCAAAAATTGTTAAATCATTTGGTGAACCTGACTTACTTCATTTATGCATAAAAACCCTAGAGACCCTAGTGTAAATTTCCTAAAAAAATTTCCTATATTTTTTTGATTTTTTTACCTACATAATAAATTAGAAATTAGCATTAAAATTTCAATTTTTTAATTAATTTTAAAATAATTTTATTTCAAACCCTAATTACCCATACTAGATCCTGATATTTTCTTAGTATTTTTCCTATAATTTTATGAATTTTTACTTACATATTTAAATAAAAAATTATCTAAATTTTTTAAAATTCAATAGTAATTTTCAAAAATATTTATTTTTCAAAACCCTACTTGCATCTACTAGGTCTCTTTAAATCACAAATTTTCCATTAAATTTCTAATTTTTTACTTGCATATCTAACTCAAAAATTCACTTTAAATTTAAAAATTCAATAGTAATTTTCAAAAACATTTATTTTTCAAAACCTAGTTGCACATACTAGGTACTATTCAATCCAGTATTTTCCAATAATTTTTCAAATTTTTAGTTACATATTTAAATCAAAAATCCACTTTTATTTTCAAAATTCTATAGTATTTTTTTTAAATATCATTTTTCAAAACCCTAGTTGCATATACTAGATCCTAATTACTTCTTGAGGTATCACCTTACATGTTTTTAAGCTTTGTATCCTTTCTATGCATATTCCAGTTCCTTGTTTATATTATATCTATTTAAAATTTTATGCTATTATCAAATTTTTTTTCCTTATGCCTCCTAAGTTCTTTACATCTCTTTCTTTGAGTCAAAGTACAAGACTTAGAGGAAATCCTCCTGAATTCACCTATATTTCTACAACTTGACTATATACCATAGATAAACAACCAACTCAAGTTCCTGTTATAGATTATATACATCCAAATTATACCAATTTCAATGAGGATAATTTTGATAAAGAGAAATATGAAAATAAAAATTATGATACAAAAACTGATGTTCATGATCCACCACATCAAACTCTTGATCAGCTTCCACTAATTATTAATAATGACGTTTTCCTCAATAAATATTTGATCCTACAGAATTTTCACAAAAGAATCCAAAGCTAGCCCCAATATCTTACTCTTATTTTAAAATATATCATGGAAATCAAAAAGGCTAAATAAGCTGAGTCTTCCAATCCTTCAAATCAACTAGTTACAAATGACACTATGAGGGCAGCTATGTCTCAACAACCCCTTATAGCAACCCAGCCTACCTCTATGCCACTAGCTATAACTAGTACATCTTTATCTCCTGATGTGGCAACCCTTGTGTAAGAGATAAGATCTCTTCAATCCAAAGTGCTACATCTTGATCAAGGCACCTCTATACCTACATAGGCTTTGGATTATTTTTATTTATTACATACACCATTGGTATGTCACATTGCTTCTACACCCTTGCCACAAGGTTTTGTTTAACCCAAGCTTACTCTATATGACAGCAAGGGTGATCTAGAGACACATTTGAGAGATTTTCATGCATCATGTTTAGACTATGTACCAAATGATTGGTTACTCACCAAGATATTTCCATTGAGCCTAAATGATTATGCTTTATAATGGTTTTAAAGTATATCAAATCAATTTTTCAATGAATTCAATATTTTAGATGATATGTTCCTACCTCATTTTAGCATTAACATTGGTGATAAGATTTCATATGCCTAAGTTGCACAAAAAAAACAAAGGTCAAATGAGCATTTCACAATTTATGTTCTTTTATATAAGACTATTTTGGCTAAGATGACTAGCCCAATGGTTGATCAAGAGATACAAGATCTCTTCAAATAGAGTCTTCTATCAATTTTACATGAATCAATTATGTTCAAAAGATTCTCTTCCTTCACTGAATTATGTCACACACTAAAAGAAAGAGAAGGCAAACTAATTTTAATGGGAAAAATCAAGTACAAAATTATCTTAAAAACAAAAAACAAGAGTAATAACAAAGTCCCATACAAAGTCATTGACCAAGAGTTAGAATTAATTGACAATTAAAGTGGCTTTTGAGCCCCCTCAATGAGTGGTTTTATCATCACTACCTTGATGAATGTTTACCAATCTACTAGTTTCTCTAGCCAAAGTTTTACAACAACTAATGGAATATAACATCATATAGCACCCTCCTATTTGGTAAGTTGACTAAAAAAAACCTCTTGTATGGGGATATGATCAACATTCATTTTTATAGTTTCATAGGTTACTAGGACATAAAACAAATAGATGCATTAGTTTGAGACATAAGATACAAGATTTGATAGATGGTAATCATATTGATCTTGGCACTTTAGTTGAGCCTCCTCAGGAAAAGCAAACATAGGATAAAGATTTGAAAATTTTCCTAGATCCCTTTCCATAGCATTCTAAATAAGAGGTAGGGGGCACATCATGGGTTTACCATTCATATCATGCACATCCATCACTAGATACATATAGGGCACCTTTAATTAAGACACATCCTTTGAGTAAAATGACTGGTGTATATAATTCTAAAGTTTCAACTAGACCTTCCATCTCCTTCTCAAAGTAGGAGATAATCAAGGATGATTTGAGTTATCATGCACTCTTTATCAAAGTTTACATTCTTAATCATCTTATTCATAGTGTTCTCATAGATAATGGATCCAATATGAACATGTGCATTATGACACTATTATAGCATTTGGGATATTCAAAGTAGGATATTACCCTGATGGACATAGTTATTAGTGGATTTAGTGGGCACATATAAAGTTCATTGGGAGAGATCATACTTACTCTAAAGGTTGGTCTAACACATGTGGCCACACCATTTACTATAGTTCTCAGTGCATGAGTTTTTTGTATGCTACTTGGTTGATCATGGATTTAGAAACTTTGAGTAGTACCTTTTCCAATTCATAGATGTGTGAAATTCATTCAAACTAATAAAGTTGTTATAGTTGGTGGAGTTCCATATGAATTACCACTCCCCACTTCAGAGCCATCTTCTACTTTGTAGTGACTAGTTTTAGTTCAAACTCCAATTCTAGTTTCTCCACCAATTATAGTTCCTCCTCCTATTTTGATTTAAACATAGTTGAGGCATCCATTGCTAACACAAAGATTCCATACACCTCCATAGCTTTAGGACTCTAGATAGCTTCTAGCTATAGTGTTCACACCCAGGGCAGTATCATTGAGATCTCATACATCTACTCATAGAGAACATGTTTAGAGATATTTTCCTACTACTTGATGGGTCCCTAAGAGCCCTAAAATTGTATCTACTTCTCAAATTTATAGGGAGACCCGACATTTGGTTTTTACTTCAAATATTTTAGAGTATTTATAGCTTATACAACTTTCAAAGCCATAGTCTCAACATTTCCATCATGATTCATGATTATACACAATCCCTCTCCTTGATAGAGGACACCATGATAGGGAATCTCCCATAAGACTCATTGGTTAGTATCATCTCTTTCCAACCTTACTTGTATATGTCTTCTCTTCAAAATTATTGTACATAGTCTTCATGTGATTGATTGTACATAGTTCATAATATTTCAACATACAAAAACAATACAACATATCAAAAACATAAAAACATTCAAATATATCACAATTACAAAAATATTAAAATATGTCAAAACATCAAAAATATTTTGATTGTATGCATCATCCATTCTTTACATTTCTACTATCATGATAGACTTACATTTACTATTCTATGCTATTATTTGTTGATTTATCTACATTACCATACTTCACTTGATCTTATAAGTGTGTGCAGTGACATCCAAATCCTTTATTGGTTCACTCCACCCATTGAGGGAGCATCATAATTCTAAATCAAGACACACATTAATATACATACCCATTGGGGGTATCTTCTACATGACTACATCATCCAGGTTATGTCATTCCTATACCACAAACTCTAGTTATCATGTTGATGTGCATTACTTACTAGCTTACACAAATTTCTCTATAGATATTTCATTAGTATATAAAACTTGTGTATTTATTATCATATACCCAGTCATATACTCCATGTATTACATACTTTCACTCTTGATTTGATTACTTAGATGTAATTGTATTTATAACATTCACATGCTTTATTTTCTTGATTTGTGTAGTGAGATGTGTTTGTATTTATTATTTCTCATTTTGTTTCTAGTATGTGCCTTAAGATATTTTACAATGTCTTTTAATTCTATTTTTATGCGTGCCTTATGATATTTGCCAATGTCCTTTGCCTGTACCCTCTTATGTGATTGTGACTTTCACACCAAACTTGCTTGTCCCAATTGTATGTGTATGTGACACTTGAACATACTTTGTATGATTTATTTCTAGTTTGAGTGACATATGCCCATGTCCCTTATTTTATTGCTTATTTCTTCTTGACATGTGTGATTATTTCTTGTTTGCTTCTCATTTTTTGAAATAACATGATCCACCTCATACATTATCTTGTTATCTTGGATGCCATGATGGAAATCATGCTCCATCCCTCCTTACCAACTAACAAATAACAATTAACCAAAATTATCATTCTAATTTAGTATATTACACATGCTATTATATTTTTATATCTATCTAGGCATATCCCTATTGATCTAACAATCTCTCAATATAAACCATGCTATATCTTAAGATATTTTATCGATTATCATTGCTATATCATGTATCTTTTTAACATAACACACTTGCAAGGCTATTTATTCTGAGGGAAATCATGTAGGGTCTTCATTCCTACCTTAATTAGAGGGGGAAATAAACATGGGTTTTGTCAAAGAGATCAAAGCTCCTAATAGTAAAAATTCCAGCTTTCAACACACCCAGAACAATAACTAGACATCAAATTAGTTAGAACAAACTAGGTAGATAGTGAAAATGTCAAGATAGTTACCAAATTTAGCCTAGGATAATTAGACTAAAATTAGACAATAGCACTAGTGCCATTACTATCCATTTATGGAACTCCTATCCAAATAGTAGATAAACTAGATTTTTTAAAAGTAGGTAGAAAATTAGGTTTAGCTATAGTTTTACATAGTCAGACTAGTTTAAAATCAATATTTTTTAGAACACTTTGGCTCAAATAATTATGATATAAGGGGAATCATGCATGGCATGATGGCTCTCACTTCTAATTTCATATATGATAGTTGGTATAACT
Organism: Torreya grandis; assembly: GCA_037957365.1. NCBI lineage: Eukaryota > Viridiplantae > Streptophyta > Pinopsida > Cupressales > Taxaceae > Torreya > Torreya grandis. Next base: position 2,197,777 of record JARHVA010002848.1, on the reverse strand, counting down.
TTTAGATCAAAATCCATGTTCTAGACACCAGTGATTAGGGGTAATGTGCATGACACATTTATTTTATTTTATTTTTGAGTTTAGTAATACCCAAGCATTCCAAGTAGTTAAATTTCTTATTCCATCTACAGGTGGTTGGAATCATTTTAGAGTGTCTTTATTACAAGGCTAACTTCCACATTTTAGACTATCTTTCATATAAGCCTAGTGCACTAGTTCTAGAGTGGCTTTCATATAAGCCTAATCTCCATATTTTGGAGTGGCCAAGAGTGGCCTAGTTTACACCATATATTTAGCTATCCATGCTAACATTATTATATTAAAAATCATTCATGGGCTTCAATATCCATCTCATTTGATGCACATTTCATATTGGTATTAGTTTATAGTTTCAATTCATGGGGCAATGATGGAGCCAAAGGACTAGTTAGCCTTTATATTCTTGAGCCATCTATTCAAAGGGATTAGAAACATAGTCTAAACATTTATCAACACATGTATAACCACCTATCTTCACTCAATGGTTGATTATGGATTGTAAGAGATAGTATTTGTATTCTTGAGCCACTCTTAGGGAATTGAGCACTCAACTCTGTTCATCATATTACTCATGGTACATCATCATTTAACATTACTCAACATTATCCAACATCACTCAACATTACTCAACATCATAATAAGTTTTGTATTGGTCAGTGTACCTAATTTTTACTTCACAATCATGCTTTTTATATGTACACCCAACATCACATAGATTCATGAGCTTCACCCTTACAAGTAAGTTTAGGTACACTTTCTATTTTTTCTTTATCCTAGTATTTCATTTTGATACATCACTAGAATAAAGGGGGGGAAATATAGTCATATAAAATGTAAAAATTTGTGACTTGAGTGTGGATTATAATATCCAACCCATAGGTCCCTTTAGGTTATTCTCATGAACCTCAAAGGCATCTTTTCATTAATTCCTAGTCATCTTTAGCCTTCTAGACTTGGTCTTAGATCACCTAGACTGCTCTTTCCAAGACAAATCCACCCCCCAACCCATGTTAAATTAGGAAAATAAAACCACACTTGGACTATATCACCAGTGCCACTCCTATCTACTTTTGATGCTCCTATCCAAGTGTATTTTTGGCCCCAATGGTCAGTTCCTTATAGTTCTCCATCCTTCTCCTTGTTGGCCTAATGTGATTACATTCAACCCATGACCAATAGATCCCTATAAAATTCCATTCAAAGATCATTTGGAGAGGGTTGGAAATTATTACTAAGTAAGCAAGAATACAAGCAAGACTACTCAAGCAATATTCCCTATTCTCTACATATAGCCAGCTAATACACTTACAATATTATAAAAATCCTTACACTAGTCCCTATCCATGTTAATCACATCTAGTTTATCTTTTTGCATCTTCATACACACTATTACATAAAGCACATCAAGTGGGAGAACTACATATGGCTTTATTCCTCTTCAAAGTATTGGTATGTATGAAACATGCCCACATAAGGGGTGTGGATACACGTTTAATGAATATAATACACACTAACCCCCACCCACCATATATTTCTCAAAATTGGTCAAATAATAATGGATTAAAGGGTTTTAATAGAAAATCCAATCTACAAGGAACTCTGTAGACTTCTACCTACTAAAACTTCATAGATAGGGTCACATAGACCTGGAGAACAAAACCCATAAAGCTCAAATCCTTAGGATAATAGTGGTAGAGGTAGACTACAGTGTTGGTGCCACTTCTATCCACTTTTAGTGCTCCTATGTAATCATAAAATGAAGGTCAAATCTTGATTTGTGATAGTGTCCTAGTCCTGCATAGTGAATCTTAGATCTTATCTCAACTATATCAGTTATTTTTTAGCTAAGTCTTATTTTCTCTCTCTTATTACTATTTAAAAAAAAAATCAAAATCATAATCTAATTAACATAAATTAGTATCTTAATTATTGTATACTTATTTACTAATTTAATACTTAGAACCTTTAACTAAATTAGGAATAATAAATCAAATATTCCCAAAATTGTTAAAAACATTTGAACTTGAATTACTTCGTTTGTGCATAAAAAACATAGAAACCCTAGGGTAAATTTTCTATTGAATTTTTCTTATATTTTTTAAATTTATTTCTTACTTATTAAAATAAAAAATTAGCATTAAATTTTAATTTTTTTAGTGATTTTAAAATAATTTTCTTTCTAACCCTAGTTGCCCATACTAGGTCTCGATATTTCCCCAGTATTTTTCTTATAATTTTCTAAATTTTTACTTGCATATTTAAATCAAAAATTCACTTTAAATTTAAAATTCAATAGTAATTTTCAAAAATATTTATTTTTTAAAACCCTAGTTGCATCTACTAAGTCTATTTGAGTCACAATTTTTCTAATAATTTTCTAATTTTTTACTTACATATCTAACTCAAAAATTCACTTCAAATTTTAAAATTCAATAGTAATTTTCAACAATAATTATTTTTCAAAACCCTAATTGCACATACTAGGTCCTATTCAATCAATCATTTTCCAATAAATTTATGAATTTTTAGTTGCATATTTAAATTTTAAATCCACTTTCATTTTCAAAACTCCATAGTATTTTTCAAAAATATCATTTTTCAAACCCTAGTTGCATACACTAGGTCCTCTTGCTTTTGAGATATCACCTTACAATCTAAAATTATATTTCAAAAATGGATCTCACTTATTTATAATTTTTTCTTACATTTATTACAAATAATAAGGAAACCATCATTGGTCCTATCATGTACATGAATGATGAAGTTTATCATATATTAGTAAAAAGCTTCATTATTTACATTTCATGCTTACTCTTTATAATACGGGATGATATTAAGAGAGTTATTATTAAAAAATTTAAGATACCTCTTGCCTCACCTCTCTTGGAGCCTCTATCCCATGCCAAGTTATGTTGCATGGTCTATTTTACTCTTCTCTAGGTCACTAAAAATCACCAAAGAGCCTAATTAACACCCTTTGTCCCTCTGCTACCTTGACCTTTCGATTATCTTTGATCTCCTCCCATAGCTACTACTAGTCCTATACAGATAGTAGATAATGTAAGTTAGAGCTGTTACTCACTGTGTTACCATGCCTCCTCTACCTAGTCAAAATACCTATCATCTCCTATTCCTTCCCATCCCAATCCCAACCCAACACATAGGTTAATCTACACAAGGCTTATGATATTATTTATTAGTTGAGAAATACTCTAGCTAAGATTTCCATGTTAGAACTACTTCAAAAAACCATTGTGTTTAAGGACATTTTTTGTCAGGCACTCACTCAAACTTCTATGCCCATTGATTCGGAGTCTTCTTATTTTTCATTAATGGTCAACACTTTAAAAACTATAAAATATGAAATTTATTTTGATCATAAGGACATGCCATCTCAGATAGTTATTGATCAAAATTTACCACTATTTATACAAGCTCAAGTCAAAACCAATGCAGTTAAAAGAGTCCTAGTTGATAGTGGTTCTAAACTTAATATATGTAATATTACATTCTTACAAACTATGGGCATAAATATGACATCCATGAAAAAAATAATATAAAAATATTAGAGGGTTTGATGATATACCATGATATACATGGGCACCATTGCTTTGGATATAATGGTAGGGCTAAAAACCCTCTCTACATAGTTCTAAGTCATGCCAGGTCCTCTTCATTATAATATTTTTCTTAGATGACCTTGGATACATGCCATGGGGTAGTTCCTTCTACTCTTCATTGATGTGTTAATTTTCTCCAAGATGTATACTTATAGACATGCCCCATAGATAACTAACCATTTAGATATTATCAAATTATAGAGTCATCTGTGACTATCTCACCATATGAGACACCTCATATCGTAGTTCAACCACCACCTTGATGCATTTATCTTGATCAAATACATACATATGAGGTTGGAGATACTAGAACTTCTCACACTCCTTATAGTTGTGTCTTTAGCTCCAAATATTTAGCTAGTCATAGCAGCTTTAGCCATTCTAGCTATTCCATTAGTTACAATTCCTACACCTATTACAATTATACATTCACTGATATTAGTTCAATTAATACTAGCTAATTCTATAGATATAGTTACTCCATCAATTATATACACTCTCACAACACCATTATCTTATACTACTATAGCTGATGAGACTCCCATATCATAGTTACCCCTTATGGTAAATTCTAAGTTACCATATGTACATGATGTTAAAATAGATTCCCAATCTTCTTTAGATGATGATATGACACCCACACTCACATATGACTATTTGTGTTGGTTGATATTTATTCTAGTAGGTTTAAGATATTTCCAAAATGACTCTAGATCTCTCATTACACATCTTACATCACTCTTAGCATCTCACACTACACTCACAAGATATACTCCACATTTGTGGCCATAAACAAATAATTCAACACATACAATTCATATGGTTACCTCTATGGATATAGAGCCAATAATTTAGATTTAGGTAGGTAACACACAAAATTAACCATAGATTATGTTATAGATGTTACTTGATCATGGGTTAATCACATTACCTGTAGTATGACACAAATCTATTAGCTGATTATGACAGTAGGATGGTCACCCATTTTGTCTATTTCATAGGATCACAAGCCATGATACAAACTCATGTATATATTTATATTAGAGATTGGATAAACTATAGGTTTAGGGTATTATTCAGATTAAAACACCACCAAAAAAAACTTCCCCACTTCCACTAAAGCAATCTACTACCAGAGCTAAACATCCTAGAGAAGAATCAACATCTCCACCACTAGAGCAACCTTCAGTTCACCTTTGGTAGGATGACACCATGTACATAGCTTATACAACATATTATGATATTTATGATGATGATCTTAAGGCATTTGATGATGGTCATGATCCCTTCTTCCATCTCTATCCCCATCAAGATATATTCTTAGACCCTTTACCCCCTCTAGCCTAGTCTATTATATCATCATGTACATATTGAATTATTCATATGCTTATATATATCCTTTTTTTGAATACTTGTACTTAGGTTCTCTTAAAAATTCTTGTATATAGTTTTCATATGATTTATTATACATAGATCATAACATTTCAAAATAAAAAAAACAATATAACATATCAAAAACACAAAAAACATTCAAATAATTAAAAAAAACCAAAAATATTTTGATTGTATGCATCATCCATGTTTTATATTTCTACTATCATGCTAGACTTGAATTTGTTGTTCTATGGTATTGTTTATCAATTTATCTACATTAACATGCTTCACTTGATCTTCTTTGAGTGTGTGTAGTGACTTCCATATCCTTGATTGATTCACTCTATCCATTAAGGGGGCATCCTACTTATACATTAAGACATACATCAATATACATACCCACTAGGGGAATCTCCTACATGACTACACCATCTAGGTTATGTCATTCCTACACCACACACTCTATTTATCATGTTGATGTACATTACTTACTAGGTTACATAGATTAATATATTGACATCTCACTAGTATATAACACTTGTGTATTTCTTAGCATATACCTAGTGAGATGCATGTCTTGCATACTTTCCCTCTTTCTTTGATTAGGTAGATGTAAATGCATTTCTAATTTTTACAAGCTTTCCTTTCTTGCTTTGCATATCTAGATTGATTGCATTCTTTAGTTCCTATTTTGTTTCCTGTATGTACTTTAAGACATTCTCCAATGTCCTTTGCTTCTATTCATTTATGTGCCTTAAGTCATTTTCCAATGTCTTTTATCTATACTCTTCTATATGATTATGGATTTCATGCCAACCTTTCTTGTTTTAATTATATGTGTATGTGGCATTTAGACATGCCTTGTATGCTTTCCTTCTAGTTTGATTGGCATGTTCCCATGTCCCTTGTTTTTATGACCCCTTGGACACCCTTTTATACTTCTTACTTATTACATTGTGTGCTTGTTGCTTGATTTCTTTTTGATTGTTTGTATTGTCATGATCCACATCATGCATTATCTTGCTTTCCTGGATGCCATGATAGACATCATGCATCATCTCTCCATGACAACTAACAAACTAATAACTAACACTTCTAGTTTGAATTTATTATATTGCACATGTTATTACATTGTTATATCTATCTAGGCATACCCCTAGCGATCTAACAATCTCTCAATACAAACCATACTATATCTTGAGATATCTTGTCAATTATCATTGCTATATCATGTATCTTTACAACATAACACAATTATAGTGATATTTTTTCTAAGGGTAGTCATTGTAGGGTCTTCATTCCTACCCTCAAAAGAGGGGGAAAAAAATAAGGGTTTTGTCATAGAGTTCATAGCTCTTAACAGTCAAAAAATATATATTCAAAACACCTAGAATAGCAACTAGACATCAAACCAGTCAGAATAGACCAAGTAGATAGTGAAAATGTCAAAATAGTTACTAGATTTGGCCCAGGACAACAATGTTGGACATGGATAATAGTGTTGAACACTAGGGTGTCTTATTTTTGGTGCTCATATCTAAATAATTAAAAAAAACAAATTGTATAGAAATAGGTAGAAAATTAGGTTCAACTACAGTTTTGCACATTCAAACCAATTTAAAATTAGTAATTTCTAGTACACTTTTTCTCAAAGAATCTAGATATAGGGGGCATCATGCACAACATGATGGATCTCAATTCTAGTTTTAGATATGGTAGTTGGTATAACTTCTAGATCATAATCCATGTTATAGACACCAATGATTGGGGGAAATGTATATGGCACATTTGTTTTTTTTGTCTTTCTGAGTTCAGCATATTACCTAGGTATTTTATGTAGTTGTGTGCCTTACTCCATCTACAGGTGGTTGGAAACACTTTGGAGTCACTTTAATACAAGCCTAACCTTCACATTTTGGAATGGCTTTCATATAATCCTAGTGCACCATTTTTAGAGTGGATTTCATACAATCCTAATCTCCATCTTTTAGAGTGGCCAAGAGTGGCTTAGTTTACAGTATACATTCAACTATCCATACCAACATTGTCCAATCAAAGTACATTCATGGGATTTAAGAGCCATCTCATATGACACACATTTCATACTGGTATCAGTTCATAGCTTCACTTCATAGGGAAATGATGGAGCTAAAGGAATAACTAGCCTTTGTATTCTTGAGCCACCTATTTAGAGGGATTAGAAACATAGTCCAAATATCAATTAGCACATTCATAATCACCTAGATTCACTTATTAGGTGATGATGGAGCCAAAGGGCTAGCCTTTACATTCTTGAACCACTTCTTGGGAATCGATCACTTAACTCCATTCATGATATTACTCTTGGTACAACACACATCTAACATCATTCTGCATCACTCAACATCACAACAAGTTTTATATTGGTCCATGTACCTAGTGAGGTGTATTTGTTCCTTTCTCTTCCTCTCTCTCTTACCCAAATTTTATACATTATTATTTTAGATATAACATATCTAGTAAGAAATGATCTACTCTTTATTTTCTCTTGCATATTTGTATTTCATAGCATGTTCTCTCTATGCACACCCAACATCACATAGCTTCATGGTCTTCACCCTTATAGGTAAGTTTAGGTACACTTTCTCTTTTTCCTTTATCCTAGTATTTTGCTTTGTTTCATCACTATAATAAAGGGAGGCAAATTTAGTCATATAAAATGTAAAAATTGGTAACTTGAGTGTGGTTTGTTACACCCAACCCATAAGTCCCTCTTACTTATTCTCATAACCCTCATAGACATCTTTTCACTGATTCCCAATCTTTCATAGCCTTCTAGACTTAATCAAAGCTCAACTAAATTACTATTTCCATGACTAATCCATCCACCCAAGCCCCATCAACTCAAGACAATAGTGTCACACTTGGACTGTAGTGTCAGTGTCATTCCTATCCACTTTCATCACTTCTATCCAAGTGCATTTTTGGCCCCAATGGTCATTTTTTTCTAGTTCCCCATCTTTCTCCTTGTTGGCCTAATGTGATTATATTAAATCCATGACCAATAGATCCCTATAAAATCCCATTCAAAGATAATTTAGAAAGGGTTGATAAATATCACTAAGCAAGCAAGAATACAAGCAAGACTACTCAAGAAATCTTCCTTATTCTCTACATACAGCTAGCCAATACACTTACAAGCTTATTTAAATCCTTACACATATCCCTAGCCACCTTAAGAACATCCAATTTAGTATTTTGCATATTCATAAGCTCTATTACACAAAGAACATCAAATGGGAGAACTACATATGGCTAGATCCCTCTTCAAAGTATTGTTATGTTGGTAGTGTGCTCACATAAGGGGTGTAGATACAAATTCAATGAATATTAGACACACTAACCCCCCTCTTCTTTCTCTAAATTGGTCAAATCATAATTGAGTATAGGGTTTGAACAAAAAATATAGTCTACAGGGAGCTCTATAGACTTTCAGCTACCAAAATTTCATAGATAGGGTCACACAGGCATAAAAAACAAAACCCAAAAAGCTCAGATCTCCTAGACAATAGTGATAGAGGTGAATGAAAATTCTAGTACCAATCCTATCCAATTTTGACACTATTATATAATCATAAAATGAAGTTCAAATCTTATTTTGTGATAGTGTCCCAGTCCTACATAGTGAATCTCAGACCTTATCTCAGTCATATCAATTAGTTTTTAGCTAAGTCTTATTTTCTCTCTCTTATTACTATTTTTAGAAAGGTCAAAATTACAATCTAATTTTCAAAAATTAGTAGCTTAATTATTTTATATCTAATTACTAATTTTACTACTTAGACCTTTTAACTAAATTAGGAATAATAAATCAAATATTCCCAAAAATTTTAAAACACCTAGGCAGATCTAGAGGAGGAGGAATCATTCTCCTCAACAATAAATCCATCATAAGTTACACCTTTGGCCTGGGTACTTCAACCAATAACAATGTTGAAATGCAAGCATTGAAATGGGGACTCTATTTTTCTAGAGAGGAAGGAATTGACAAACTAGAAGTTTTTAGAGGATCTCAACTAGTTATCAATGCAGTCAATAAGGCACACTATAACTCCATCAATGTGAAACTTAGTGACAAACATGTCAATAATTTGATCAATATTTTTAATTTCATCGATATGAATCACATTAAGTGGAAATATAATGTTGAAGTTAACTCTTTAGTGAACCTTAGATTTGTTCTCCCTACTGCAACTCTTCATAGGTGTCATTGTTAATCATAATTCTACTATTAATTTATAATTTGACTTCCTCTTATGGTGGTGTTCACCCCTTATCTCCTAGATTCTCATCCTCTTGGAATTATATAATATGGCTAATTTGAGTTTCTCCCCTATATTTTTTGGTCTCAAAATGTTGTTTGCATATAAATAAAATATTTAATTTTATAAAAAAATATATTAATAACATTTTTTTTGCAATTTTATGAAATTGTGGTCCCATTCACATCTTCATGATCACAAGGTTGACCAAAAATGTGACACACCTTTTAATCCTTATAGTCTCCCTTATATAACATAAAATCATTAAGATAAACATCATACCTTTTGTAGTGAATCCATGGGAAGAAATAATTTTTTATACACATGTTTATATGTAGATGTAAATATGTTTCCTTGTGGATGTAATCCATATTTTAATAACCTACCCAAAGTTTAATTACAATTTTAATTAATATTTTTTTACTAATACATGTGTGTAAAATAAAATATATGTATTAATATACAACTACATAATTTGTTATAATTTAAAAAATAGTGTAATTGCATCTCAATAACATGGTAAAACTTGTGTCATCCATCCATACTTTTATTTCAATTCCAAAAAGGTTAAAGTAACATGAAATAAATGTAATCTACATAGTCTTGGTTGAAATAATAGAGTTATCTAATCTAATTTTAGAGCCTCATATGCCATCTCACTTACCTCATGTTTATCTACCTATTACCTTATTCTTCAAAAACAATTTGCCTATTTCCTATGTCCCTCATAAAATCATTGTCATTTACTTTGGAATTGATCATGTCATCAAATGGTACATTAAAGTAATATTTTAACATGACATGTATTGAACCTTATGTATTTTATTCTAACTCTAGATAGATTTAAAAATGACAAAAATGAGTAGGTTCAACCTTAGTAATTTTATTATATTTATTCCACTGATAAAAATTATGGGCTTTGATAAGTTTATCTCTACATTTTTTTTGTGTTCATAGGGTGTAATGAGCTAGTAGAGTGAAATCGGCATATCCCACTTGAAAAATTTTAAACATTTTCAAAAACCTAAATAAATGACATGTATATGGATTAACTTTATTTAATTTTCACATATATTTAATCAAACATGGAAATGGATATAAGTTATTATGGCTACTTACTTCATTAATCATGCCATTGTCTAAAATTATTTTGGTCCATACATGACACTACTTCTTGTTGGCATAGTGTCCCCTCTTCTTTCTATTAACCCTAACACATTTGACCTTGCATGTCCCTACTCCCTCTTACATTTTAAAACCAATTAATATATTTAATGATTAGATATAATTTATCTTAGTTAAAGGGAAGATATAATTATTGTTTCAAAATTTTTAACGCATTAACATAACACAATATCATAGTTTAAAAAACCCCAATTTGGTTTAATCTAGGAGGATATGAGCCATTAATTCAGCTCATGATATCCAAATGTTTATTTATAGATAATGTGGCTTCAATAAAAACTACAAAATCATCTCCAACATGTGTTCCAAATTTTAGGTTATAACTCCTCTTAGGCCATACCATACAACTCTTATAGTGCTAGTACTGTACGATGGAGATCAATAGTTTTATTAGTAGAAGTCATTAGTATAATGATTAGTTGTGAATTGGTCATTACCAACCATTTTAATTATCCAACTATAAATTCATATTTATCCTTTCTATATCAATGTAAATTTTTATTTTTTTTCTAGTTATTTAGAATGAAGTTAGGGATTACATAGACATCATGCATATGATCTCTCATATCTTATAAATAAATTAGAAAAACAAAACTTTGATATTATAGTTATTCATTTTGTTTACATTGTTATTATTTTACATTTCATTTTCTCATTATAATTTGATATATTTATGGTATTTTTCATTCATAGTTAATTTCAAACATAGGCCATTAAATTTATTTAGTGAGGTTGTTCATTGGGTTCCTACTCTGTCTTAAATCAATTGGTATCAAAGCATATGCACTTTATATCATCTCATGGTGATATTATGGTGTATTTTAATTTTTTAATTTTTTATATGCCCACTCATATCTGGTCTAAATAGGAAGTTAGGGATTGAGACTTTTGACCCTTCATCATACCTTCCTACATGTCCTCAAATGCAAGAAAAATACTCAACAACTTTAAATTTAAAAAATGATAGAGGATGATTTGTAGATAAAATGGGAATTTTTTTAATAATTACATGCATGTGAAATATGAGTTATTTTTGATGAATTCACTCAACTTCTCAAGCATGCCCAAACTCTTTCCAACACATCTCATTCACATCAACTATTTGATGGTCAAACACCCTAAAAGATACAAGTGATTATATAAATCAATATGTTTGAAGGAAAAATAGATTTATATATCATATATAATTAGGTTGACCTAATATATTCATACTATGTGATCAATCAATTCTTTGAATGAAAACTATTACATTTGCTCTTCTAAAATTTCTTAATTTGTAAATAAATTGTGGGATAAGTACTAGATTATAGATGAAAATAGTGAACATATAGTTAACCTAGACACACACATATATATATTTTATAATGGTTATTTAGAAACATCAAATCAGCCTATTATCTTATTGTAAACTATAATGACCAATGCATTAAGTTCTCTTAGTTGTGTCAAGGTTGTGATAAATCTATTAAGGAATACAACCTTTCACACTTTGGTTTCCAAACTATATGTTAAGGATTTAGAGAAAACATATTCAATTGTATATGGATTTACTATATATCTCATTCCTTATAGAAGCCTAAAAATTCACTTGCAAGTTCAAATAAAATTCCAAATTGAAGACTAAAAAATATTATTTCAAGTCTCAGGGAAAACCACAGTCTAATACTTCAAATCATAATTATAAACTAGGTAATGGCCCTTTGCATCATCCATATAATAGGAAACAACTAAAAAATAATCATAATAAATAGTCTAAGACTATCAATTCATAACTCCAATTTATACTCCAATGAAGAGTGCCACACTTAAAAGACTCTAATTGCATATATTGAGGCAAAAAATATAAGAACTAGTAACAAAAAAGGTAAAAAACAAGGATTATGAACTTAGTACTATTCACAAGTTCAAAGTAAGAATAAACACTATTCCAATATCAAATCTGAATAAATGGTAATCCATTACATCTCATTGTTGAAAATATAAGTTATAAGAACCTAATTTATCCTAAATTATTTTAAATATTATACTTCTCACTAACCCATCACCCAAAACCATACTCAATTGGATGGTTAAGTGTAGGCTTAGATAAACATGTCACTTAGGAGTGTCACTTAGTTTACATAATTAGTATTTTTTAATATTCATTCTTTTAAAATGTAGCACCATTAGAGGTATGAATTTTTTTAATTTTAAAACAATATATTTAACATCAACATGTAATAGATAAATAAAATCCTATAAATGTTGTCACACATGTTAGTGATATAAGATACTACATACTAGAAGTAGTTCATAAGTTATCACTCATTAGTTCTAAACAATGTAATAATTTAGTTAGTTATAGCTATAAATTTTTTATTTTTATGGTGATATTTTAATGTAAGAATGTCTTTGCATCACCCATTCATATCATAGTCCTTATAATATAAAAAACACCATAAAGTCAAAATGCAAGTTGGAAGAATGTAAATATATCTTTTAGTCACCTAAATAAGTTCCTACACATTGTGTGGTGTAGCACACTATTAATCTTATCCCTAGACTACCTATACCTAATTTATCTCTGTACCAAAAATCATTCATAGAGAATGAAGAGATAAAGTGGTAGATACATGAACTCATAAATAAAGGACATATCATGCATAAATCATTGCATTACAATATCCCAATCATGCTTGGTACAAATAGATATGAAACTTTAAGGTTTTGCATAGATATAAATATCTAAAAAAATTAGATTGAATAATCATCATCTTCTTCTAAGGATTGAAAACTTAATGGACTATCTATGGGACATATAATTCTTCAATAAAATTGAACTAAAGTCTGGGTATCATCATATTTATGTTGAATATATAAATATTTGGAAAATAGACTTTAAAGAAAAGAAAGGTTTGTTTCAGTGGTTGGTTATGCCATTAAACTTAAAAAATGAACCCTTATGCCCTTCACTACCTTAGGCCCTTTCTATGAACACCAAAATTTCAACTATCCCATCAATTCCATGCGAGGTCATATTGGTCACCCAAAGTTAAGTGAGAGAGTTCCACCATAATTCATAGATTTTATTGATTATGAATCCAATGATGATATTAACCTCAAGATCAAAACTATAATATTACCATAAATAATTATTTATCAATCACCTCTTATATTGTATCCTATATCTTTCATAAATTGAATGATGAAATATTCATGAAATCTCCTTTGAGAAGAAATATTCTAAGGATACCTTTCCTTTTCATGACATTATGTGGAATCACTTAAATTTTATATTACCACTCCTAGTTAGGAATATAGTTATAAAATGGATGATCAATATTTTTTGATGTCCCAAAGTAAATTATGCTAAGATTCTAAGTTATAAAGACTTAAAATAATCCAAGAATAAACTACTTTCAACCAAATAATTAAAATGATTAATCTTTCTTATTATTTATATGATAGAAAATATGATTTATAATATAACTTTATCACTCATAATGACATACATAATGAGTTTAAAACCACTAAAAATTTCCCTTACAATGGGTCCCCATTTATGAATTAAGTGTCATCCAACACTACCTAAAATTTGACATCTTTCCAAATAAATTCAAGTAATTTTTTTCACAATGGATTTAAAATTATTATGATCACTCAATTTATTGAAAATGGCACAATTCCATTGGAAATATCATAGAGAATTTAAGGGTGTATCAAATAAATGTATATATATTTCCCTTACAAAAATATACGCCTAAGTTATAAATAAAAAATGATCATCCACCTTGCCCACATAGGTGTTTTTTTGAGTTTTGTGGCACATCTAAAAATTATATAGAATATTGTTGAGAAAACCAAAAGCATCAATATAAAATATGAAACCAATGGATTCATTCACATTTTCCTTCCAACCACTCACATATTATTATAAGAAAACTTCCATAGACTTCCTAAAGAAAGGGGAGTGATACTAATTTTGGAATCATTGTTATTCACACTCCATCAATGAGTGGTGAGCCTATAAACAACATATTATGAAGTTTTAATAGATATTTAATGAACCATGATCTAAATTTTTTAAGTACAAGCTTACTAATTTTCACAAAATCACAATTTTCTATTCTAATTTGAGTCAACCTCAAAAAAAAAGTTCAATTCATCCAAATGTGCATAATTAATGTAATATGTTGTTTTGAATACAAAACACAACTTTATAATTGAAACATGAAAATATCACATATTCATAAAGACACAAAGATAAATATTTTTAACCTATAAAACATTAGGATGGGGAAAAACCGCTTGGAAGTAGTAATTCAACCACTTATTATCTTATTATGGACAAAAATGGATTACAATGATATATATATATATATATATATATATATATATATATATATATATATATATATATATATATATATATATATATATATATATATATATATATCATTGTAATCCATTTTTGTCCATAATAAGATAATAATTGGTTGAATTACTACTTCCAAGCAGTTTTTCCCCATCCTAATATATATATATATATATATATATATATATATATATATATATATATATATATATATAATTTAGGTTAAAGGGGGGAGTTTTTTTAACTAGGGTCCCCATACCCTAGGATAATTATAAACATAAGAGATACTAAGGTATACCAAAGACCAAACAAGAACAATGACCAAACATGCCCAGAGATAGCCAAAATATAACCCAAAAACCAACAAATAACAATGAAATAAACTAGGGACTAGTTAAAGTCTAAACTACCAACAATATCCTCCCAATATTGTTTCATATTTTTAAGATTTTCATCAATCTGAAGCAACAATTTGTCTTTATCCATGACATTCTGGGAACCAATGCACTGATCTTACTTACCTTTCCCTTTGCCAATTATCGTAGGATCAAATAGCTCTCTGAGGTGGGCTCAAAGATTTTCAACATTTTGAATACCCTCATACATATCAACCTTTCTACAATTCATTAAAAAAAATATTGTTATGAATTTCCTCATTCTGTTGTTCTAATATCTTCACCTTGAATAAGAGACTTTGAAGTTGCTAATCATCCTCCTTGGCTGAAGAGATTTGGTTCCACCTAATGTTTTCCTACTGCAAGGAATTCACCTTACCTTTAAGATCCATAATCTCTCTCATAAACTAATTCATAATATATTTTTGAATATCTAGTTCTTAAATTATCTTATCTAAATTCTCTTTACCCTTAAGATAAGTCACCAAGTCTTTGAAGACCTCACTATGGTCTTTTAGTTACTTGTTAGTATAATTATCCCTTTTATTGGGGGGGCATCTTTAGATACACATTTCTCAACCTCAAGAACAACTTTTTGAACTGAATTATTTCCCTTCTCTTCATCCTTCCATCCCTCCCTTGAAACATCTATAACATCATCTATATCAATATAAACCCCAACTAAATCACCCATTTTTATTTTCATGCCCTATTTACCTTGACTAATACCTGTAGGATTTGAAGCACTCTAAAGGTGTTTCTTGATATTCTCATGTAGCTTCATATTCTTCCTTCCACATCCCTGGTCTTATTCTCCACAAGATTCTTATTGATATCTATAGACCTAATCGAGATCCTAGGGTATTTTATATAATTTTTTTTATTTTTTATAATGTCAACAAGAGAATCCTCTACATATTTATTTTGGGGTTGAGGAAGGTGTAGGCTAGTTTGGTTCACACCCTTAAATTATTTATGTATGAGGTAAATCACCCCTTCATATCTTGGGGTTGAATAATTTCCATACTCAAAATTCATGATCAAAACCTCCATTGGTTTCAGAATAAAGAAAGGAAGGCTAAAGGGATTAAAATGAGATATTATAACAAGTAAAATAAACTACTATATTTATCAC
The DNA here is from genome assembly GCA_037957365.1 of Torreya grandis. Taxonomy (NCBI): domain Eukaryota; kingdom Viridiplantae; phylum Streptophyta; class Pinopsida; order Cupressales; family Taxaceae; genus Torreya; species Torreya grandis. Next base: position 2,181,374 of record JARHVA010002848.1, on the reverse strand, counting down.
TTAACATTTTATCACTATTACTTTATTTAATCCTTCCTATAAACAATTGAATATTACTCTTTTAACCAATTGATGATTCTATCTATGGGTACAATATTTTTATCATTATTTGAAATGTAATTTTATGTACTAAATAATTTATAACTATATTATAATATGAAGAGACACCATTAGAGACACCATTAATGATAGTTACATTAATTATATAATTACCAGAGCTGAAGCTAATATTTAATGTAGATCATAATTTTTTAAATTGCCACTTTATAGTAACCATCACTTACATGAAGTGACAATTTCATCACCAAGTTTATAACTCTCCCTTTGAAACTTGGTTGATGGTTTAAATTAGGTTTTGATTTTATTATTTGATGAATGGATTATTTTTTATAATCTTTATGGATAAAATATTTTAGATTAGGATATATGGAAACCAATATTTCAATTTTTCTCTGGAGTACCATATTTTTTGCCTTTATGTCTTCCCATTGAGGTTAACCTACGAAGACTCTTGTGGTATATTTTTAATTTCTTTGATTTTCTACTAAAAAATTACATCTTCCTCTAAATCTCCTTACACATGCATAACCAAGTCATATAACATGGGTGGTTTATACAAGTTCAAATGTTCGTAATTTAAAACTAATTACATTCACATGAGTTAGGGTAAATGAAGCATGAATTCATTCTAAAAAAATATCTCCAAGATGTAAAATGGACCATATTATAGGCTTGATATTTATATCTTATCTTTCAAATATTTCATTTCTCAAGTACAAACATAACTTATCATCCACTGTAAGTGCATACTTTTTCCTATGTTGTTCATGTTTTGCTTTGTACTTGGCTTAAGGCACCTCTAATTGATCCTTGACATTGACATGGATTATTTTGATCCTCTAGATTAAGGTTTCTAATTTTTTCACCTTTTAATTTTGTTTCTCTACCACTTCTTGTTGTTCCATTGCAACATAAAGATGATTAGTTAGAAATATCCAAAGCATGCTTTAAATGATGAATTTTTTGTGGATGTATATATTTCCATGTTGTATGAGTGTTTTATTTGTGCCAAAGACTCATCCCAAATCCTTAGATACTTGATATTATAGCATATTATTAGGCACCAAAATCTTATTGAAATTTTATTTTTTCCCATCAGTTTGGGGATAAAATGATGTGCTTTGATAGATCTTGGTATCCATATTTCCATATAAGGTTGTATAAAAATTCACAAAGAATCTTAAGTCTCTATCTTAAAAATGGACCTAGGTAACAAAAATTTACCCAAACAATACTTTAGCTACCTCACACCCTTTCACTATTTTCTTGCATGCAATAAACACACACATTTTGCTAAATCTCTCTACAAAAACATATTAATAGTCATAACCATGCTTGGACATAGGTAATCCTCATTAAATATCCATAGAAATGCTTTCTCATGGTCTAGTACATATATGTAGTGGTACGCACAATATATATTTCCTAACATCAAACTTGTTAGTACAATGTAGTTTACATCTTATAATAAACTTAGACACTTATTCTTTCATATAAGGCTAATATACATACCTTTGAAAATGAACCATGGTCTTACCAACATAAAATTAGATTTAAACCTTTGGAGTATGCACTTCCCTCATCAAAATATTTTTTCTTTATTTGGTACATATTTCCTATCCCACTTGTGTAATATCCCATCCTTGAGGCAACACCCATATTTTCATTTATTATCAACCTTCTTGACATGTAGTTGTTGATATCTCCCCAAAATATGCATCTTAGAAACTATGCTTTCACATAATCTTATTTTGTGAAATATTAAGCTGTGAGATTATTCCAAAAGCTAAAACTTGATTTATTAGTGGCCTAGATAACACATATGCCATTGAATTTATACATCCTTGTATTTTATCACTAAATAATTTTTTTAAATAAATCACATCCGTTTATAATGTTTTGGAAATAGTATTTTTTGGGGTATCCTTTGTCTTAAATAATAATGTTTTTATTTATTTATTTCTTGAAATAATGTGTACATTTCATTATCAAAAATAGGATATGACATTATGCTGAATAAAATACCTCTAAATGATAGAAAAGTGCTTACCTCCTTGCAATAAAATTCCTGCCATAACATAATCACTTGCATCCATTTTATCTTTAAATGGATGTTTAAAATTAGGAAGATAAAGGATTAGTGCATTTTTTATTTTATGTTTAAATTAATCAAAAACACTATCCCATTCCTTACCATAATTACAAATCTTATCCATTGTTGTAACTTTATATAGGGGTTCTTCTATTATGGAGAAATATAGATTAAAATTCCTCATGTATAATACTACTCCCACAAAGCTTTTAGTATTGGTGGCACTCCTAGTTGTGGGCCAACTAATGATAGTTTTTTTTTATCCACTCTTAGTTCTCCACATTACACCATATCCTAAGTAGACAAGTTATTATTTTATAATCTCACATTTATTTATATTGCATAATGAATTTTTATTTTAACACTCAAAAGAATTTCTTCAATTGAGTTAGAAAGTATTTATATGTATTAATTGTTGTCACTTGGATTGGTTCCCTTAGAGGAGATGGTAAATATGTCTTCATCCAAGTGGCACAATGGCAACACCTCTAGGCTTGTGGGAAGCCTAAAGATGAGGTGAATCTCTAGATAGGGATAGCTCCCTTGATGCACCACTTTAGATCACACTATAACTAACTTAGGGGGTGAAAAGGGAGAGAGATAAATAAAAACAAACTAATATAAGGGAGCTGATACAAAAAATATATTTATTAATTAAAACCATATGCATATTACACTTGAAATCATGGGATATATTAAACATGCACTTCTCCAATCTTCATCTTTTCACATCAATGTTACGTTGTGAGGTTATGGATGAATGTGCAAAGCTAGGAGGACTAGACAGGAGACCTATGAGGGAAATAATGAATATAATAACTCATTAAATCCTTTAAATTTCCTATAACACTTCACATGACCTACAAGAATAAGCTTTCCAACTGTAAATATATGATAGAATGAAACAATCATGTTAAGGAAACAAGAGTTATCACTTATGCAAAATCAAAAATTGAAAATGAATAAACTAAGAATAATAATTGAGGAGGTAAAAATTAGAAGTATTATTGATCAAAATTTAAACAAATGAGTAGGGATTTTCCATACTCAGGTGGAGCATAGAATCCAATGGCCAAAATGGTTGGTTCTTATAAAACATGAGAGAGAGAGAGAGGAGAAGAGAAAAGTCCAAGGGTCACAAATCCACTTGTAAAGTTGAGATAAGTAGTTAATTTTTCATTATAAGAGGATTTGGGACAAAAAATGTAAGGTTAGGAAGTAAAAATGTCAATTCAAGTCATCAAACTCTTACAAAGTGGCATAAAACTCCTTGTCTTGGCTAAAAAGTTACCTTCATAATTTGGGCCTATTTGAACATACCATAACTAATTATGGATATTTATGATGATTTTAAATAAGTTTTAGGGTCTTAAACATGCCTCTATATGCATTGGTTGTAGGCTTGGTCCTCTAGAGTCACCTAAAAGTGAGCCATCATCATCTATTGTCAAGAAAACTCCTCTTCCATGCACCCTACATACTTGGCCTCAAATTTGGCTTAAATTTCACATGAAATTCCATGGAAGGGAGTGGATGAAAATTATCAATGAGATCCATATCCATATAATCATTAGGGATACCTTAAAAAGACATCCTCTTGAAGTTTTCACAACTTTCACTAGATTGTCCAATATGTCAATTTTGACTTGATAAGATGAGAGCCAATGTTAGGGCACTTAAGAGTCTTTATAAGGAATTAAATGAAAATTTATATTTATTAAAGTCTTAATATTTCTCCTAAAGTTGGTTTCCTCTTCAAAATCCTTCTGAAACCTACACAACACAAAAATGACCAAAAATACCCTATTTTTACCATGTTCGTATAGATTTCATACAACCAAAAAGCATGTGAGGGAGAATTAGTGAGTACTATTTAATTTTAAATATGTTTCATGACCAAACTATTCCATTAGATTAGCTTTTTATCTCTATTTCTCCAAATTGGTCATGACTAAGGGTTTAGGAGGGTTTTAGTCTTATTTGTCTTCTTATGGTTCATTCACAAAAATATGACATCCAAATTTTATAAAATTAAAAAAAAATTATATTCAAGGATATTAATAACTTACCCAAACTCCTTTTTCTCCCATGTAGATCTTCTAAGAAGATATGACCATTTCAAGTTGCCTACTCGAGCTTGTTTTCCTCTTCCATACAAGTTTGAGTGAGATTTATAGTAAAAAGTGGCCATTTTATGGTTTTTACTACAATTTAAAGGATTTAACACATATTTTTATACCCCATTAAAAATATAAATAGTTTTGAATTCTCACCTCATGTGGAAAGTGGAGGTGACCATCCATTTGGGGTCTATGCCAAAACCTTGCCTTTAAGTTTGAATATAACCTAAAGATAAAAATTACCTTTGATGGTTTTATTTTCCTCTTTATATATAAAACACACCTATATTCATCCAATACACATGTTCCAATAGTATATCAAACTCAATTCAAGGTGAAAATGACAATGCCTTCTCATTTGGACCCTAATAGGCTTGCCTACAATCTTAAGAGGTTGAGATCTCTCTATTCAATTTAATGTATATGTGAAGTTATTTACATGTTTTTTTATATGTAACTAAACTTATCATAACCTTTTTAAAATATCCCATGGCTCTTGGATTCATACTTTGCATTACTGACCAAAATCTACCAGTCTTGGTATAAGGGGAAGTACCCCCTACCTGAGACAAAATAGGGGTACTTCCCCTTTTTATATAATTAAAAAACTTTTATATGATCCTTAAAGTTATAAAAGTTATATACAAAAATTATTATATTTTTTATTATGTGTAGACCCTTCAAAAGCACAAAAAACTAGATAGACTGTTAGGTAAGGTTGTGTGTAGGATTTTTTCAAATGACTATATATAATTGATTTTGAACTAATTTATTTGATTTTATTATCATGTAACTTATATGAGTTAAACCTTATCATTAAGGAATTTATTTTATCTCTCCTACCACTTTAATCTTTCATACACCTTTCCACACATTGAACTCTTCAAGACTGAGTTTTAACATTGATTGTGCATGCTATTAAGGGAATAACTATAGGTTGTATTGTGATGGTTAGACCTTATCATGTCATTATAAACCTTACCTTAATTTCTCAATAAAATTTTAAAAATTATTTATATCAATTTTATTCATTTTCATACTCTATCCATAATAATAACATCTCCTCTTTGTTCACTATTTTTGACAGTCAACACAATCAACTATGTTTTAGAGAAAGGGGTCTACAAATGTATGTTTACTCTAAAAATTGTGATATTATTCCATTTAGGAAAATTTTACGGTAATTTAGTGATTTTTTATTGATATATATCATCTTATATATGCATATAACCTTGTCAAATCACCCCTTTCTTAGCTCATTATCCTTCACAGTCATTTGACTGAGATACCTACTTGTAGGTGTATGTGGGTTTGTAATATAGATTTTTCAAGGTGTTGATTCACTTTCCTTGAATCCATATGAGGTTAAAATATACATATATTGAGATAACATCAACTTTTAAGTTCCTAAAGTACCAATTATTCATCAAAATTGAGTCACTTCTTTGACCTTGTTGTAGGTGCCTAGATTCTGAGTGAAGACACCTATAGGTGGCCATAGGGTTTGCCAAAATTATGTATTAAAATCATAAAAATGACCTTCATATCCATTTATACAATATTTTATAAATTTAACACTTCTATCCAACATGAGAGTGTGTTTTCTTGAGGGATGTCAAATGCCATTCAAACTTCTAATCTTATAGATATTAAGTAGTGCTTCAGTGTGTTTTAGGGTGACTTTAAGGCCTTTCATTTCCATCTTCCCTTCCTTTTATGACCCTCACCTTTGACATATATATTTTACATATTATAGGAAATAATATTTACTAATATATATGTTTTATAACATTTTGTAAGCATGTTGTGAGAGGCCTATAAAAACCCCCTGGAACTCTATTTTCACATTTTAGGGAATATTTCCCTAAACTTAGTCATTTTCCCTTTGATCATGGTTCACACACTTTATGTAATTTTGAAATTTAAAATAATATAATAATGATTTAATAACCTATTATAGCTTGTAAAGGTCTTTATCATGTTTCAAATCTCCCATTTAATAGCCTTTATAACCCTGAGGTATCACTTGTAGGTAGCTATCAACATACACAAGTAGTAAAGTGAAAATGAGTAATGTATAATATATCCATGTCTATGAATAATACATGACTCTACTAATCATCCTAATTTACTCTTAGAAATATTAAAATCTTGAAACCTATGTTAAGCCTCCCACCTCTCAACATGACTTAACAATGGATCATGTAGGTGATTATTGGTTGTATAGTGGGTGTGTCCTAAAATAACAAGGGTGAATTAAAAGCTACATGGGCAGAAAAAATCATGTAAAATTATTAAAAATAAATGATTTACACCAAGGATACTTTAAAACAAATTTAAAAAAATCCTTTTCAATGTGAAGATCTCTTTCTAGAACCTGCATGTGGCTATCCATGGCTAACTACAAGTGTATGTGCATCATTGACTACAAATCATGAAAATTATTTTAGAAAGAGGATGAAAGGTGAATTTAGGAGATAAAATTGACATGGAGACATGAAAACACCATATAATTTTCACATTAAATCTCTTGAAGGGAGTTAAACCTACTATAAGTGAAAAACTAGATTGAGACCTCTCATAATGATAACCTCCTACAACATGAGATAATTTATTCATCAAAACACAATGGAACATGAAAAAAAGTATGGGGGACATTTTAGGATGAGTTATACATCATATTGAATTTGACTCAATAATTAGTTCATATGGAATTTCTCAAACCAAGGCAAAACCCATAGGGTACATAGATTAGTAGGAAGGTTTGAAAGGTCAACTTTATGAGGATGGTTCATGAAGCGAAGGCTACAATTTTTAAAAATAATTATATGGAAAATAATTTATCATAGTTTAAAACATCCCAAAATAATTTTCCTTAAAACATCCTGAGCTGTCTATACCAAGCAAAAACTTGAAAGTCACTTATGCTTGCTAAGAAGGGTGAAAAGGGAGTATAATGGTAGGTTATACAAAAACAATCTTCTTTTCCTTCAATAAAACTACCTTTTATTCTATATAACCTACCATATTTTAGTTATGTCAATTAATTAAGACTTATAGTGACACATGGGACATGACATTAAATTTTTAAATCTTCACGTTTACCAATAAATTTATATAACTCATTAAATACACCATTTTGGACCTTAAAATGACCCAAAAATGATATAAGGACTAAAAAACTAATTATCAAGGCTATTAAAACATTAAGTGACAATAATTAACCTATAAAAACCCTTTTAACATCTATATTAGACTCATAAAATTCTTAAAAGTCATGTTTTTACCTAGGGGTTCCCCAATTTGACTTGAAGGTCAAATTTGGTCAACAAATTGGTAATTCATATGGGTAGTATGCCTGCTATACTAACCAAAATAGTAGCCTTATTAGTCTATTGGACTTAAGGAGTCATATGAAATATGAGAAAAATAAGGAAAATTTTGACCATTGACCATCAAGACAAGACCATCAATTTACCTTGACCACACAAAGCAAAGTACACACACAAAACAAGACAACGAACCAATAAGACACACACAAAACAAGACAACAAACCAATAAGACACACACATACACACATGTGTTCAAGGTACTTAGGGGAAACTAAAAAAAAACTATTATTCATAACTAGAGACTAAGCACACCTCCTTTCTAGGACCAAAAGAAAAACCTCTTGAATCATCTTCATGGTGAGATGAAACATAGTGCCAAACATGTTTATCTTTGGATTGAATGCTTTATCGATCAAACCTATTCTTGGGCATTTCACTTGATCTAATCTCAAGCAGATCATCCTTAAATAGGTATCCAATGTATATATACTCCTCTTGAACATGTTCACATACTTCATAATTCTACATACTCTTCATTTTATGATCAATTTGTATCTCTTTAGTAGGCATGGCTTTGAGAGGATTAGTTTCATGTTCCTTGGGAGATTAAGTCTAATAAGAGCTTGCTCCATCCTTCAAGAGATGATGTGTTTCTCCCATTTGGTTGAGAGGGTGATAACTTATCTTGATTACTTTAAGAATGTAATCATGAAATGTATGTCTCTTGAAAGGATATATTTTAAATGTTACCTTCTCTTTGCATACTCACTTGAGTGCCAAAGCTACCTTTTCCACCTTTGGCTAGATCATAGCCTCCTTGAAGATGAGTATAGCCTTCTCTAATGATTTCAAACACATCATCCAAAAGCTTATTAATAACTTGTCCTTGACCATCCATGACATCTCCTTAAAGGGTGCAAATACAAGTGACAATAGTAATGATAATAAAAGTATCATATAGACACACTATGAAACATGAATCTATGAAATTTCTTAATAATAATTCATTAGTCTTATGAATGTGTGGGGTACATTACGTAAACCAAATGGAAGTACCAACCATTCATAAAAACATTATTTTAGATTGAAGGTTGTATTCCATATATCCTCCTCTATGTGAACTTGAAGGTAACCTAATTTGAGATCCAAATTTGTGAAACACTTTACATTCTGAAGTTTGTCCAAAAAGTCATCAACCAGGGAAGCAAAAATTTATTATTTATGGTGATTTTGTTTAAGTCTTTATAATATTTTTGTACCATTACATTTGGTGACCCAAATGGTGAATAACTTGGGTGTATGATACCTTGTTAAAAAATATTAAAGTTATTTATTAACCTTACTTCTCACCAAAATCAATTTTCTATACAAAACAATATTAGGTAGATGAGATTCAGACAAAAATTGAATATCATGTTCTACTTCCATTTTTGGGTATATATTTTTAGGAGTTTGGAACACATTTTGAAAATAATTCAACAAATAATATAATCCATTTAATTCATTTTTATTACTATAAATTATATATATCTCCAACCCATCTTCTTTCTTATCCTTCAAAATAAGTAAACGAATCTGATTATTTTCTTGAATGAGTATTTTTTCTTGATTGACACTTACCAAGGCAAGCTTGGGCTTGATTTGATGTGCATTGGTTCTATAGATACCTCCATCCTTTACCCATCGGTACATATTATCCATCCTCATGAAGATAAAATCCATAAGATACAATTAAGTACTTCCAAACAACACATCAAATGCATCAAAATGAATCACATTTGCTTCTAGCTCATCAAATTCCTAAATTTGAATTTACATATTTTAATCACTTTAATTTTGACATCTTTAGTTATGTAACCAAAAGGATATGGGTGAGGATGATAATATGTTTGTAAACTAATATTATTAATATTTTTTAATCTAAAATCAAATTATATGGAGAGTTGATATAAAAAAAAATACATTTACAGTAGTTTTATTGATTTTAATATTTTTTTAATACAACTTGATCATCTATTTTCTTTCTTGTTCCTAAATGTTAATGTTGGTGGTGGTGTATCCAAGATTATCATAAAAATCATAATTATCATCTATCTATACCTATAATTATTTTAAGTATTCCATGTAACTCTTAGAGTCCTCCTTAAAATTAATATTAGGATTTAATTATATATGTAACCTCAAAAAATTAGCATGAATATGGCCATTTATAACATAATGAATACAATGATTCTTAGGATCCTTAAAACTATGAAAATTTGTGGCATTATTATTTCCTTTCCATTGGTACTTCTTGAAGGTTTTGTAATGTTGGTTTTTCTCTTTCTTGATATGATTTATAGAGTACTTTTTCTTTGAGAGACCTCACTCTTCTTGCTTCTTTTCATCCTTGATGTAGTATAATTTTAAGGATTCCTCATCAAGAGACTATGGACTACTTGAGATGAATAATATACTTAGTTGTGTATAAAACCTCCCAAATACTTGGTCAAGTGGTCTTTATCAAATCTAATGAGCATTGATTTTATATGAAACTCTATGGTATAATCTTGCACACTTTGCACTGCTCCTTGCTTGTAATACCACCACTTAATGTTTGATCATGTTATGCCTAATAGGATAAAAAGTGTTAATTTTTTTAATTTAAATAAATCCCACTAATCTAAAAATATCTTATTCTTCTTTTCATAATATGTTAGATAAATTTCACACCAAATTATATCATGCCATTTCATATTGATATGTGCAAAATAAATATTTTGTGCCTTACTTTAATGACACTAAAATATACCTCAATTTTATTCAACCATTTGTATAATATTTAAAAATATACTTTTCCATCAAAGGATTTAATCTCAACCTTGGTATTAACTTTGAAAGGAGTATGTTTATATTTTATCTTATCTTTATATTTGTCCTTAGGAGGTTATTCATTATCATCTACATACTCTTATCCACTTTCACTTTATTCTTCATGGGGTTCATTTATGCTAGGTTTCATGATTATGGAATGAAGCATTGTATCCATGTACCATTAATTTATAATATTGAGCCTTTTGTTATTTAGAGATAGTGTCTATAGACTTCATCACACTTTCCATTCATGATTCAAGTGCAACTTCTCTCTTAGAAAGAAAATCTATGCCTTATTGAGCCATTTATCTCACCTAATGATTCCACCTTCTTTAATATAAATTATAATTTTAAGGAAATAGTTATACTTATAGATATATTATCACTATCATAAAAATTATAAAAAAAATTCAATTGTAAGCCAAATATAAATATGCACTATACCAAAATGATCTATAAAGACTATTTTTTCCCTACTTTAGAGTAACTTCAAACTAGTAGTTAAAATTATTCAAAAGATTTAGAATTAATAAAATGTACTTTTTTAAGATAGAAAATAGAAGTTTACAACTAAAATATAAATGAAGAAGTATGTCATAAACAATGAATCATGGAGATATAAAGATAAATATTTTTTATTTAGAAAACATTTAGATGGGGTAAAATAAGGTGGAAAAGGAAATCACACTCATTCCTATTTCCTAAGGAAAATGATAGATTAAAATGAGATATTAGAGTATCAAAATATATGATTATATTTTTCACTTAAATTTATCTTAGTGTTCCTTTCTTTAATACTTCCTTTAAACAACTAGACATTGAATTTATAGGTGATTCTCTAAATGTGACATCTTTTTACCATGATTGTAAATTTTGTTGAGACTCTAAAGGATATCCAACCATATTATAAGTTTAAGAGACATTATTCATGATAGTTACCATATTTTTATAGTTATCATGGGTGAACCACTAATTAATGTATACTATAAGTTTTTAAATTGACACATTAATTACAAAACTACCATGATGGTTATGAAATTACCAAAATGGTTACAAAACTACCTTAAGGGTTTTTTAATGACCACTCTACATAAATTAAATGTTAATTAACTATTGGTTTTTATCTACTTGTATTTATATATTACACTTATTTAATGCCTATAACCCATCATCTCTCTACCTTTAATCTATAATTTCATTCATAACTTTCACACTTGCTCTCTTTAAGGCCTATTTCTTGTAGCCATATTTTGACACAAATCTCATAGTTTTGAGTGATATACATATATTATATGAAATATAAATACATATTTGGGCACCCTTTATCCTATTTAATCTTTACTCAAAGTTTAATGACTCAGATCTAAATGCATACCTATTAACTCAACACCCTCCTTCATAATTAGGCCTTTTTAGGCTTGAAACAAAAACACATTACTATAGACCATACTAAACCATATTTTAATACTTAAAAACCACTAAAATATTGTATACAACACAAAATAAGTCCATATTATAAATTTTCATTTAATTCTAAGGGTGGAAACTCTAGTTATGTAAAATACAAAACTTAAACCCTAGGTTGGTCTTAACACATGCCTATGTAGGTTGAGAGTGAACAAAAGGGGATAAAAAAAGTTTTTAAAAAATTAAAATATTTATGAGACCTATGTGAGGTCTTCTTAAACTCACCTCAACTCTTCCAATATTCATTTTCCCTTGAACAATCTTCATACCTCTCCAATATGTGAAGATTCAAAATTTTGCATGTATATTAGGACTATAAAGTGGGTTGTTGATTTTATTCCTTTTAAATAAATATATAACATGTTAAAAATATTTTCAAGGTATCTCATGACTCCCATACACATTTCCTAACCATCCAAATCTCAACACACAATACAAAACACATATTCCCCTTGTATCTTGAAGGAAGACGTATATATCTCCTAACAGGCATGTAGGTGTACAACTAAGACTAATATACCTTATTCAAGGGTTTTTGACTTTATAAGGTCATATATTCCTAAGAAAATAAGTATAAATCTTATTTTCAACCATATCAAGGTCATATCCATATTGCCTAATCTTTCAATTTCCATGAATAACATCAAGACACTCTTACTCTTTAATGTTCTTGAGGGTAGACTTGTAACTACCTTTTAGACATATCACCATAATTAAAATTTGAGATTGATATTTCTTGAAAATATTTTATATGATTTCATTATTCCTCAATTATCTTATGAATTATATGCTCCTTAGATCCTATGTTCAATGCAAAACATACACATTTTCACATCCTTATAGGTGTTTATCTTAGGTTTGGAACCACTACAAACTTACTACTTGAATATTTTAGGACTATCACATCACCATAGAATTTAGTGAGAGATTGATAATACTAATTTCATCTCTAATTAGGTCTTGAGACTTTGACCATGAGAATTTTGATCATTTCAAAAAGAGAAAACCTATATTCCTTCTACTCATTCCTATAGGTGCATACATACCATGTTTTTTTATGTTTCCATGGATGATATTGTATAAACTTGAAAGATTTTGATTAATATATGATAATTGACATAGACTTCTCTAAGTGAATTAAAACCTAGTTTTCATTCATAAGTTGTATGTTTCCTTGTTCACTCTTGAACCCTACTCAAGAAACTCTCTCTTAGGATACTTATTACACAACTTCATATCAAGAATGATCAAGGAGATAATTATTTCACAAATCATAAACCAATCTTCCTCATTGGTTTTGACATGATTGGGTGTCAAATATTTTATTGTATTGAGGAAGTCTCAACAATCCTAAAATACCTTCAACTAGTTTTAGGCTCAAACTAATGGTTGTATCTTTTAAAGGAGTTTAGTCACTCTTTCCATATCTCATATGATTCTATATACTAAAAATGAACCTCTAACCCCTTTTAAAGTAAAAAAAAACTATACTCTTTCATCATTTTATCTACTTGCAACATTGATATAGGCAAGGTATTTGTTGAAGTTTATAGGTAATTATCTTGTTAGGTTAATTTCAAGACCTTGTATGCTTTACGAGACCTCTTTGTGACCCTAAATAGAATTGGGGAGAATTTGAGATAGTGTGGGAGTTCATTGACATGATATCATCTATTGGAATTCTTAAAAATATTAATAACTTCATTGTCTTCAACCTACAACCTACTTCAATATGAAGTTTTCTTGCTTTGCCCTTCTTTCACATGATAAAATAATGCTAGGAAATGGTTTGGGAAGGATATTTTAATCTTTAATGACCTCACACAATCCTTAATTCTCATAAATGAGCTCAATTTTTTTTGCAATTTCCTAAATCTAAGCTTATGGGGTTTTAAAAGGGTTTTGGATTGATTATTTTTGTTAGCAATGGTTCATAAAGCATGGCCCCTAAAAATCTCAATTAATGCATGGAATTTTTAGTTCATAATGACATATATCAACCCCTACTAGAGTTTTATCCAACTCTTCTTCTCCTATATGAAACACACACTACAAACTGACCTTTAGTTAGCTACCAATAACCTAATATAATATATGATGCATTTCTTAACTTGATATGACTTTTTAAAACACAATCAAACATGGTTTGGACTTGGTGAATCTATAATAACATAATTTAACCCTTTGAGCTTTTTAAAATTCATTTTACCCTTTTTGAATGGCTCATGACATGTATGTGTAACTATTTTGTAGGATATCCTTGCTTTTTCAGACATATAACTATCATTTATAATTTTTAATTGATCATATCCATGTTAAGAGCTCCACATGGAATTGGTAAAGTGCATTGGTATGTACAAGACACTTTATTTGAATTATAGGTGTTATTTTAAGGTTTGAAGTACATTAAGAGACTTGGAGTATACAAATTGACCCATGAGACTTGAGTTTCATCTAAGTGACTTAAATTACATGTTTTTTATATCCATCCCAATGTTCATTTAATTGACTTAGATCCTATCACACCTGATAAAAGGACTTGTGAAAGAAAACAACTTTGGATAAGGCTTAGGCTAGGTAAAACATTAACCTTAACCTCTACAAAAACCTTAAGTTATGCTAAAGTACCATAACTTATACAAAACATGGAATTTCAATGTTTTTCTCTCATAGATTTGATTATTCATACAAATCCTCATTAGGATCATCATTCCATATCAAATATTTATCATGTCACTAATGTCTCAACTTAGATTAAGCACAAAATTGAAATCTACAAAATAACCTTAACATTGTTAAAGTTATCTTAAATAATGCTAAGTATTTCATGGGAGGATTGAGACCATGGAGATTGACTATGAAACTAAGAGTCATGACTCCTAGACTTGGACTAGATCTCTAATACCTTGCCATAACCTAAGGACCAATGAATAAGACATCACCAAATGACAAAGAATGGCATTAAAACCATGGCTTACTAAAGGTTATCAACAAACTCAAACAAGTATATATATCAAGATTTTATAATTACTTACCTATGGTAGCCAATTTTAGCTAACAGTAACCACATTAATAGTTACAAAACTTCCATTTTTAAGAAGTAATAGTTTATTCACTAAGATTATAACTCCCCCTTTTAAGTTGTATTGATGATTGAAACCATGTTTTGATATTACAATTTTATGAATGGATTATTTATTATATATCCTTATAGATCAAACCTCCTTACGAAAAACCTCAAAATTATTATCATGATGAAAATATACAAAACTATTAAATCCCAAATATTCATATCATATTCCCCTTACATTTTCATTTGATTCCATTCATAATGATACAGTTGTGAGAATCTCTAAGAGAGTTGATGAGTTTATAATATCAACATAATATAACATATAATATAATATATATGCCATTAAAGAGGACACATACAATCATATTTTAATGAAATTTTTATTTATTATTTGTCTTATCATTAAATTCATACTCTTATCACTTTTATCAACTTATCATTTCCTTCATTGTCTTTTCCCTCATAGGTTTTCTTTAGCAATTACATTTTTTTTCTATTTTAACTCTTGCATTTATTCTTGGAGATTATTTATATGTTTAATTTAATTTTTTTATTATTTATTTTGTTCATCAAGGTTCCTCTTTAGTTCCTTTTATGTTTCATTTCTTATTCCCCTCTTGGGTTTATTTCCTAAGTTTGTTTAGATGTCTACTTTCATTTTTTACCTTTTGGGTTTATCCTATGGTGTTTATACTTGGAAGTTTACTTTTCTATTTTATCCTATATATTTTGTTCTCAAGGTTCATATTTAGTTCCTTGTGTGTTTCCAGTCTTATTCCCACATTAAGTTTAATATCATAGGTTCCTCTTTGGTTCCTTTCATTTATAATTTTTTATTTCCATTATTGGGTCTATTTCCAAAGTTTATCTTTAATTTTCATTTAATTATTATGAACATCTCCCCCTTGAGTTTAAATTACTTTAATATCTCTCACCTATTTGGTTTTTATTAGTTTACTACCTCTCCCATCTTGGGTTTATCTAAAAAATTTACTTGTCCTATACCTACCACAGGTCCAAATTTTCCATCTAATGACATTGATACCTATTTAATTTATATTTATAACCCCCCAGACATATCTTCACATTCATATAATTTTCACACTAATTAATACAAATTCATATGTACCTAAAAATCCTATTTTCTTAGTATTTTTATGAAGTAAATTCCCCCTCTCATGGTCAATTACTTACATGTCATCATTGTACCATTATATATTTAACATAGAATATTCATATTCCTCACTTCCCATTCATGTTTTCCCACTTAAAGCACATATAGGCTAGGGATAATTTTTAACCCTTTGATAGAGTGAAAGCTAGGAGTATCTAAGCATCTTGGTTTTTAGGTTCTCCTATGTAGTGGCTATGGAAAAATATCTCTAGTGTTTTCATCATAAAAACCCATTGTTGACCTTCCAAAGTAATATGAAAGAGGATAAGATAAAAAGTAAAATATATAGTAATAAACTATCAAAATCAAAAGGAAAAAATTCAAAATTAAGTCACAATCATAAAATAAATGATAAAAATCATTATCATGTCCCCATACTAATTGAAAACATCTTAGTTTTTAGGTTATCCTCTATAACATCTTGGAAAAATACTCTTATTGATGTGGATTTTAATCACACCAAAGGTCCAAGGATATTTTTCCCTCTTGTTTTAGGATTGTAAGTACACCCTTGGGCATGAGATGTATTTGATTAATCTTAAACCTAAGGGTGAGTCCAATAAAATAAAAGGAAAAAGGAAAAAGGTAAGGGATAAAATGGATTTCTCAAATTCTATGGGATCTATAATTACTCTTATAGGCTACTTGTGGACCTAGATAAGGGTTACCTCTCTATAAGTAGTTTAACTTAGGTTCAAACTAGACTAAATAGGGTAGAGATTCTGAATACCTTGGTGATGAACATGATCCATACACAATTATATAATAAGATAATAACCAAAAAAATTAATAGAAAACTCATATGCTTATGGATATTTCAAATCAACACAACAAATTTCAAAGATAAGTAGGTTAACAATTGACACAACCTACATATAAACATACTATATGAATCAATATTCATTCCATAATTTATAATAGTAATAAATATCCACCATATTTATACTAAGAATCATAGAAGGACCTCATAGAAATAAGAAGAAACAATGACATTCTCTCAGATTTTGGAAGTTTTCTTAATTTTCCATTAAAAATTCAATCGTAATATAACATTAAAAAAGTTTTATTTATAAAAATGAGATATGAGACCCAAAATCCAAGATAATGGGATCCCACTCATATCCATGATGGCACAACTTATTAAAACAACAAGTATGTATATAAAATTCAAAATATATATATATAGTGGATGAATAAGATAAAGACATGATATTCCCATTTCTGGGATCAATTGAGTACATGGCCATTATTAATTAATTAGGACTAAAAATGGGATGACCACATAACTATCTTTAGACTTATTATGATACCAAATTTTATGCAATAAACTTAGTTTTCTGGTCTAGCTTGATGAGGTTGATAGGGGATATTGAAATAAAACCTCTCCATGTGTCATCAGTTATACATGGATTTTTTTTGGGAATTCCAAGCTATTATTCATCGCATTCCCATGTTTGATGATTGTAGTGTCCTGAGTGGCTAAGTATATAATGACTAGTGCTCTCTCTATTGGATTTTTTTAACATTTCTTTTAAATGTATTTTTAAATATCTTAAGGTGCACCCAAAATTAGTCTTTAGAAATAACTATGGAATCTTATTTGAAGTGTATGGTGATTCTCACCTACTTAAATAGGAGATTATATTCTCTCTATTATTTTCCAAGGGATTTATAGCTAACTTCATTTTTCTCAATCATTCCTCCAAGGAGGTTATCATATTCACAACATAGGTCTAGTATAAGATGAGTTCCATCAATGACATGATATTAAATTGAGTAAGCCTCCCTTTATTGATATATATTTCCATTTTATTTAACTTATTGATCATTTTGACAATATACTCTAAATAATCATGTGATTTTTAGTCAAGTACACTATTTTTGGCCAAAGCATCCACCACTTATTTTCAAGCATGAAATAGTTGCAAGTGTGTTCCCTCCACTTTATCCATAAGGTTAGTTGGGAAGGTGGTCCTCACTTAAGAATCCATATTTTTAACTATCTCTTTCAATTCCTCCATGAGTTTCTCATTCATCTCATGGGAGACATTTATAATAGAGATTAGGTCTTTAGTAGTGATTTCCTCTCATATTTTCTTCTTCTTTTAGTTAAGGAAAATAAGTATTCCTCTATCTTACATATTATAGGGATTCCATATTGTGTGGACTTTGTGTTCATGACCCTTTTCATACTTTCATTTCCTTTTTAAAAAATGATTTGCATATATAAGTCACCTTGGTAAATTTTCTTAATACTCTATATTTTCTTAGTTTATAAGCCATCTATCTAATCTCTTGCATGTACTAGTCCAAAGGTCCTTGAAGTAGTGGTAGTGGAAGATCAAAATAGTTAGGTAGATGCAAAATAAATGGATATACGATGAGTTTATGGTAATGGGAGTTGTATACGAGGTCATGTAGGCCTTGACTTGTTCTTATGTCATGTGGACTGTGGGTCTAATGATCCCTAGAATAGGTTTCATCATTCTTAAAGAGGATAAAACCATAGTAAAAGTAAACTTAGGGGGACCTATAACATAATAAATTTGGGTCCAAGAGGGATTTTATATTGGTGTAAGTCCAAGTTGGTGAGGAGGAATAAGATCAATTTGAGAAATTTGTGTTGTAGGGAGTGGAATAAAAAGGACCATTTATAGAAGATGGAGATGTAAAGTTGTTAATCACAATGGGTTTGGGGGTAATTGGAAAAAATATAAAAGTAGGCATAATAAATATGATAGTTTACTATGTAGTGGCACTTGGGGGAAAGGAGATATAAGTAACTGGTGCCACTAAGACATCCCTAGTATATACTCATGTAACACTTGAAGTTGGTAGATTGCTAAGAGGAGTGGAAACTAAAGTCAATGGGGGGAACAAATTGAGGCAACATGAAAACTCAATTCAACTTGAATAGGTGTAAGACTAGTTGGTTAATTATGTGCATGTGAGGTAGACAAGTTATAATTAAGGGTTCCTTGTTCAAGGTAAAAATATGATTAAACCTTGAGATATCTAGGCTGGGATTCAAAGTCACTTGCAATACACATTGTATACATAGGGGTAGGTTGATTTACCTAAGCTATTATTTTGGTTGAGGAAAAAAAAACTAATGAAAATTAAAGGTAAGATAAAGAAATCCATTTTAAGATAACATAAGTTAACCACTTACCCATATTAAGAGTTCCACCTAAGGGAAGGGGCTTATTAGGTCTTTATTCCAAGACTTTCTTTCTTGGTTATTGTTACTTCAATAGTCTTGTAGATTTCAACATCCTAATTAATTCAATATCATCCACATGGTTCAAATATATCCTATCATCATCATGGGGATCATGGTGGTATGTGATATTTATCCATACCCTTAATGATTATACATGCCTCTAGACTCTCCCCTAGGGCTTCCTTTATATATCATCATGGAACTATAGGGAACTATAAGATAGATTATGAGATGACATGGTTGATAATAAAAAAATATTATTATATTCATGGTGATCAATGAGGAAGATATGGGTAGGAATTATACCTCCTATTAGTGTAATGACCCAATATACCATTGACATATTCGTATGAGATCTCCTACTCTACTTTCTTTTCAAGCACATAGTAGGGAAACCTAAAGGGATCAGTTTGGATCCATTAAAATATAATTATAGTGAAATTTTGGTAGTACCAATAATCCCCAATGGCAATAATTTAATCTCTCATTTCCTTAGATAATATACGCATCCTATTTTCATTGATGAATAAGTAAAATGGAATGTATAAATGATTGTAAATATCTTTAATGTGAGTTTAATAATTATGGACATAAATTTTGGAGTAAACCACATATACTATGGGACTATAAGGTATCAAATTTGGAAAGTTAAATATGATTGAAGGGAATAGTGTCAAAGTAAACATCTACTAAATAAGACACCATATTATAACTACATTATTTCATGACCCTCATCACTTATTGGGAAAAGTTAAAAGTTATAATCCCTCACAAAGTCTATATATAGTTATCATCCGTGAATATACTAAGGAGGGATATACAAAATGTATTGACATGTATAATGTCACTATCCCCAAATAATTTATTGATAAATAATATTCTAACTCTAATTCTTTATCTTAATATTTTAATTATATAAGAGTCTATCTTCCTTGTTTACCCAGTGTTTTTTCTATTCATTCCACTCGATTAGGGTTCCACCTACATCATGAGTTTACACCCACTTCATAATAATATCTCTACTATAAGGGATTTCAAGGTTTGGAAGATGATAATAAATTTTAAAAACAATCCCAAAGATCATATATATTCTATATTTTCCATTATTCATTTGAATAATATCATTTATGCATTCAAAATTCATGAAAAAATTATAGAATAAATAGGTCACCATATGAAGAAAACTTAGGCTTAGAAGAAAACTTGTGGAGCCTTGATTGCCTAATTTCTAATAGACATTCTGAGAATTTGATCTCTTCTTGAGTGGCAATATTATTATCCACAACTTTAAGCACATCTTTCTATAGATACTAAAATATGATTTATATAGTACCTTAGCCTTGTATACTTTGTAAATACTTATCATGGTTATACCTTTTGGTTATAGACCTACCCTCTACCAAAAGGCTCATGTTCACTATCTCTTTGTGATTAATTTATTATCTCTTAGTCTGACCATTATTATTTTGATGACCATTCCTTTTACACAATAAAAAATATATAAACCTAATTATTATCCTTCACCATTAGTTTTAGACATGTACTTATTTTTTGGCATCATGCACATGTTTATCTTAGATATACACCTGCATTGACACAAGTGTCAACTTTTCCTAGAAAGTGTCCACTACCCAAAAGTAATCCAATTTTTAAAATAAATATATCCTAAAAGTTAGCCTAAGTGCTTTAATGTGAGATATTTATAAAATAGATTGGTATATATGCATGATCAAACCTTAATCATTCCTCACTTGTAAATCAATTACAAATGATAAGGTAATATACATAAAATCAATCGATCAATAATTCAAGTGATAAAAATAACCCTATTCATAATTATTTATATATTAGTCATAGGATAAGTATTTCTATAGGCCTGAAGCATTTTTAGGAGTAGCCTATGATCCATATTTTCCAAGTTATAAGATAGGTCACTGCATATCTTTGATTTTAAAACATTACATCCTTGTGCACACATAAGCCAACAAATTAGGGATAACTACATAAGACAAAGCCCTCTTCGAAGTATTGGATATGTAGGCAATGCCCATTGATATAGGGGTACATGGGGAAACTCTACATTATGAGCCCACTAACCCTTTTTTAACATAATCAATCTAACATTGAAGAGCTGTGTTTGATCATTGAGCAAAGAGTAATAGCCTATGCATAGAATTTGAATATATCAATATAAAGGTGATATAAAACCTATAAGGATCCAATTGGTCACATGTATATCTAATCGATATTCCATACAAGACACCTATGATAGGGTTATACACCTATATCGATACAACTATCCAAATTTGATACAAGAATCTGAGGCATACAAATAATATTTTTAAAATATAATAACTATTTCAAGATCATCTTCTAGTCCACTTCTATATTTTTTAGGTCAAACCTACCTGCGCATAATGAACTAAGTATCATTTATTTGTAATTCATTTTGGTATCTATTAATAACTATAATTTACTATTTTTAGCAATCTTATTTATATAAATTCATAATATTATTTGTTTAAAATTTTTGTTAATTGGTCTACTTATTAATTAGTTCACCTTCTATGTAAAATTTAATCTGATCTCTTTGTCCCTAGATAACATCATTTATCAAAATTTAGGGTTAAGGTTTTTGTGAATCCCTAAAATATCAAATCATATATATGAATTTTTTTATTTAAGAGTTGAAAAATAATTTCAACTTGAAGATCACATCATTAGAAAATTAGATTACATATTTACAAAATCCAAAATATGTTAGTGTCAATCATGTGTTTGCTTGTTCATCTAGCAATGTTATACCCAAAAAGGTTTCATATCTAAATGAAAAGCTAAACCATAATACATATAAAATAAGTGATTCAAATATTATAAAAAATGATACTAAGAGCCCAAGTGAAATATTAAGATAAATTCTTCAAAATAAAATGATTAAATTACATCCTCTACATCTTATCAAGAGTCAAAATACTATTGTGCATATCATAGAATGAACGGGCATCATACAGATTATTATTTTGCATTGAAGAAAAAAATACAAAAGTTAGTGATAGTGGTAATCATGTAATGTGTGTGTGTGTGTGTGTGTGTGTGTGTGTGTGTGTGTGTGTGTGTGTGTGTGTGTGTGTGTGTGTGTGTGTGTGTGTGTGTGTGTGTGTGTGTGTGTGTGTGTGTGTGTGTGTGTGTGTGTGTGTGTCAAAAAACCCACTCAAATTATGAGCACCTCTCCAAAATCACAAGTATAAAACAACAAACATGGGTACCAAAATATAATTCAGAACAAAATCAATTGAAAATGGAATAGTTAGACCAAGAAAATTATAAAAAACTACCTCTAAATAATATGGTTTTAGACAAAAATATCTAAAAACACTTTGGTTACCAAGATTAAGGATTAGAAAAACACTCACAAAGTATCACTTATCTTATCACTACATCTAATCATAATGATTAACAAGTCTTGGGATATCATGGAATTACTAATACAAATCAATCAAAGATACATTTTTTAGTGAAAAAGAGTAATAAACTACAAATAAGGACAAGTCAAAGAATAAATCAAAAATAGAAAAGGTAATGCTAAAAAAAGAGAAATGAGCACATCAAATATTTAAAAAAATATTTCTAACAAAAGAGGTCAAAAAACAAGAGACACTTGACAAATATAATGTTATAAATATGGATATAAAATAGGAAAATAAAATTATTTTATTCAAACCAGGCTAAATTCACTGCTCACATATATGGTAAAAAATATTTAGATGAATAGTTCAACAAACTATGTTCTGATCTACTCGGTAACATAACACATAATATATTCATACCAATAGGACCTAATACATATCAATTTAATGCATTGCCAAAAAATGAGAAACCAAATGTAGATAAATGTAAACCAAAGATACTATGTAAAAACTTACCAAAATAGCATGATACACTTTTTAATTATGTTATTCATGCATATGACACATCTCATTCAGGAAAGGTTATACATATTCCACTCCTCATAGATTTTCATCCTCATATTGAGATAATTAAATAGGTTATGCATCTTCAAATACTCTATATAAACTAAAATTTTTCATATTACTACTCCAAAAATACCTAAGAACACTAAAAAATTGGTTCCATGAACCCATACATCTATGACTTCTAAGGGATACACATAGTGTTCCCAATTTTCTAGTTTTAGATATGACACACATATATGAAATTTTGGAACATAACTAGTTTGATTCATTATATTCAAAGTTTATAACACTTCCAGATGGAAATCCCTTATATGGGATAATTGGTTAGACTTTTCCTTAAAAAATATTTTAAAAAATAAAAATACCAAAAAAATTCAACATGTTCCTAGTTCTATTATTTATTATACACATGTTATTTTATCTATGTTATTAGAAAGAATATCATACTTTCATATATACACATATGTTTCACATATCATTTGGTGTGATATAGGCACACCCAAGT